>JAHBMJ010005084.1:60438-86706 GCA_018398765.1 Chromera velia | reverse complement strand
CCCCCCCCGCCTCTCTCTCTCTCTCTCTCTCTCTCTCTGTGTGTGTGTGTGTGTGTGTGTGTGTGTGCAGACCTGCAGCGCCATCGAGAAGACAGTACGCGATGCTGCAATAAGGGAGAGTTACTTGAAATCTGTTTGTGGATGCATGTCAAGAAGGATGAAATTCAACCTTTTTCTGTTGTTTGGAACCCTGGTTGACCACTTCGCTCGAGGAGGTTGATTAGGTTGGAACAAGACCTAAGTTGCATCTATGCGCCTCCCGGGAGTTTACAGCTCTATCTAAGGTTTGGCATCAATCAATCAATGAATCGAAAGATTTCGCCTGTTTTGGAATAAAAGCACATCGTTTGTTAAATTTGTTTTTGGGGCCGTTTGGGCAAAGTCTTTTTAGGCTGTGTCTAAAGCTGCATTTACTCGACTAGATACTCAATTGTTTTTAATTGTTTTACCATTACTCGACGCTTTTTAGGAAAACGTCACTTTTACACAATTATGTACACAATATCATTTTAGTAATCACCGAATTACAACTCTTTAATTAATTATTTGTAGCTTTTTAAAGTAGAGTTTGACTTAACCAATAGACTTAAAATTTTTATAGCCCCTGTTCTATTGAATGAATTATACATACTATTATACATTATTATTGATTCTGTAGTAGAAGAGTTTAAAAAGAAGCTAAAAGAAGCACCCTGGTTTGAATTAAGTATAAATCAAAGGGAACTGCTGTTTCTTCGTGCGTTGCTGCTGAATACTAGACGCCTATTTATAGGCCGATGGTATGTATGATGATGATGATATGCACGCATGCATGTAGATTGCACGCACACAAATCTGACGCACTCCGTGCGAATGGCCCGGAAAGCGAAATTAACTTTGTTCTCACCCTTATTCATAATTAAGTGCGCTCTCAGCTATATATAGCTCTATTTTCGGGACATTAAATCTGCGTGCGTCAGATTTTTCAATTGTAGATTCGCGGCGACATACGCGCCCTCCCACCTCAACTCTTTTTAAGTGCCCCTCAACTATGCTTTCCGGGCCATTTTCATGTACAAAGCGCGTGCGATCGAACTGAAAGTGCATCGCGCGGTCATGCGCGGTCTTTTTTGAAGTCGCCGAACCTCGATCCGCAGGATTCTCCTGACATTCTCTGTTAATAGTGTACTCCCATCTTTCCTTCCATTCACATTTTATTAAGTTTTGTTGATATTTATGTACAGAGTCTATCTGTACAGAAGCAGGATGTCGATCGACCCCTTTTCTGTGAATCTTTGCAGCACTGTCTTTGAAATCCCATTCGGCAGCGACTGAATTTTTGTAGGTGCATGGTGTGCAAAGGACAGCAAAAGATCTGCACTGTACTGTACTTGCTGATCCAAAAGCCCTCTTTGGAGACCTCTGTTTCTCTCTTTCCTATACTATTTCCATCCGTTTAACACAGGTCTTTTTTACTGGTCACTTTGATGGACCCTTTTGGCAGAGGCCCAACAGGGTGGCGTGGCTCTTCCTTTAATAGTAAGGAGACGGACACTGCATGAGGATGGTCTGACATTCTCTCCTGGGTCCCTTTTTCCGGTGTACATCGATAGTTAGCAAGTCCGGCTATCGCTTGCTTCCCTCTTCCATGCAGGTACTTTTACCTCCTCATCAAATTTCGGTCCCGGCGGCGGAAGAGGTCAACGTCCAAGTTAAGGATTCAGACCTCCCCCCATGAATTTTGTGGGCTTTGCCCCCTCCCACTGGCCTCATCAAGCTCCTCCTCAGTCCCCATCCAGACACACCAGCAAAATTTCCCTACCCTCCGAACACCCCTACCATCATTATGGTCACCATCTTCATCATCATCATCAGCAATAGCCAGCCGCCATTTTCTATCCCAATCTAGGCCCACCGTTGTAGTCGCTCTACGCACAACCGCACTAAGGGCAGCCTCACCCGCAAATGCAATACCAGGGCCCCCCTTCCTTTTACTAAAGTGCACCTCAGCAGCCTGTAGCTGGAGGAAATATTCAGCCGCAGGTGCAACTCCCCCAACAAAGCGCCGGGAGCATAACGGACAGCCAGTATGCCTCTCAAAACCACATACACGAGGAACGCGTGTCCGGGAGACCGATTGGGGGGGGCAGTGCAGTCGGTGGGGTGGGGGGGTTATCAGGTATGGGGGGACAGGGACAGATACACAGGGATGCTAACTGGGCAGGGGCCTCATGAAGAAACCAGACGACGGGGCTTGTGGTTCATACACCCCCTCCCGGTTTCATCTAGGAAAATTTACTGCAGCAGCAACAGCAGCATCAGCAACAGACTACGGCTTACCACCCTGAGGCTCCGATAGAGCCCGAGGGGCACTCGCAGTCCCTATACACACAGTTGTAACAAGCGCACTCGCATCTTCAGTATGAGCAGGGGGATCAGGGGCCTATAAATCCTCCGTCTCCCCTAACACACCGTCAGGAGCTGAAGTTTGAGACCGGGGAACGGGGTGACGCAGAAGAAATCCATTGTGAGAGTGCATCATCGAGTGCGGGTGGGCAGAGACGTGGACGGGAAGGCCGGCCAGGGGGCGGGGGAAGCAGTGGTTCTTTTCCCTTCAACACCTCCCCTTTGAGAGGAGGGAAGGGTCGAGGGAGGGGAGGAACGAGTGGATTTAGAGGTGGCCGGAGTCAGTTCTTCCCTGGGGGTGGTTGGGGTGATAGCGGGAAGAGCGAGAGTCCCAGGAAGCGGCAATCGTACTTCCAAGACGAAGGGGGTGAGCGGAAAAGTCCTTGCAGAGGCAGACGGGGTAGAGGAGGGGACACCGTCTTCAAGGCCACTCTATTCCAGGTATTTTTTGGTCAGCCAGCCAGCAGGCAGAAAGGTGTGCAATGTCCAAGTCAGACGCCAGGCAGGCATGGGTGGGTATCAGATCCAAGCTCTTGTGTGATTATTTTGTCCTCAGTAGGATATGAGACTGTGCAAAGCCTTTTCTGTATTTAAAACTTTTTCCCCGTTTGCCTTGATTGCGTCTTCGGTTCCTTTGCTTTTGATAAACTTCCTGATGAGCGCTCCGCTCCCTTTCTTCCCGTTTTGTGAGCAGTGCTCCGCCCAAACGGAAAAGGCGATGAGGAGAAGGAGAGATTTCAGAAGCTGATCACATATCTGGAATACGAAATAGTGTACAGAGATTCGGCCGGAAGAGAATCGATGTACCCTGATACACAACCTCTGAGAAGACTTTCAGAAAGCGTCATTAGAGAGGTGGCGATGCTGCTGAGTATAAGCCTCCTTAAAAAGCTGAAAAAGGACGGCCGCCTCTTTCCCGAAGAGGGGAAGACGCTTGTTTATCAGTCTTCTTCCAGGTTGTCTGTCTTCTGTTGCATCGGTGAAGAGATGGGAGTTGAAGGCGTGTAACAAGAGGTTCTCGTCTTGCCCCTCTTCATCACAAGCCTCAAGAAACACCCCTCTCCAACGTACGAGAACGCGAGGGCGAGGCTGGAGGACGTGCTGTTCTCAGTTACGCCTGATGAGCTTTAGAAGGCGATACAGGAGCGAGACAAACAGACGAACAGAAGGAACAGCCCGATCTTGCAGGAAGAGATCCTGCCTTTCTGCACGCACGTCGAGAGCTCCCTATGGAGTGAGTCAGTCGGTTTGGGCAGCAGGGATAGATAGGGATGGACTTGTTTCGATTGAATCCTTTTTTTCTTTTTCCGTTGGCCTCTTTTTGTTCTTCCATGCCGAATGCAGCCCATCTTCTGTTTTGACCCCTTTCAATTCTTTTCTCTCCTTTCCTTTCCTCCCACGTTTTTTTCACCCTCTGTGCCCCCACCTTGCTCTTTTCGCCCGCCTGCGTGCCTGCTTGCAGGACGTTTCGCTCCTCTCTTTTTACAGGCTGCACTCGGTCGGTCGGTCTTCCATTTTGTGTGGCTGGTTGATCTTTCATTGTCGACCATTGGTCGGTCTTGCAGACCTGCATCTTGTTGTGCCTTTTTCTGTTCTCTGGCCCCCTCCAAGTGCTCCCTCCAGTTGGTAGCCAACCACCACTTCAGCTCTTCTTCCTCTTGATCTCTGTACGTTTGGTGTGATGGCCCACCTGCTCTTTCCTGCTCGTTTTTCTTCAGCCGGCAGAAGACTTTCCTGTGTTGTATTTCACATTTTTGCAACAGATGTCTGCTCTGCCTGATTGACAGCGTGCGTCAACAGATGTGCGGTTGACTGGCTGTACGAAGCTTAAATGCCTTTCTCCCGCGCCTGCTCCCAACCGCAGAAAGAAGGTAGTACACGTGACAAAACGCTATATTTCTTCCTCTCTTTCCGCTTGCAGATCCCGATGAACTGTTGTTGTAAAGAACCGAACTGCCTCGTACGTTGCCGCCGAATGCTAAACGCCTATTTATAGGCCAATAGCGATGACGTATGATGATGATGATGACTGCTTTTCGGTAGGCTCTGGACGTTGCGAGGACAAGCAGTTTCTCTTTACTCTCGAGCAGGACCTCAGGAAAGTGCTCCACCACTTGCCGGCCACATCGTTGGCTTCTGGGGGGAGAGATGCAGGAGCAGCAGGCACGGGAGGCCTTCGTCTGGCAGTGCCTCGGGGATTGGTGCGTAAGACGCGGCAGGACCTGTGGTATTACAGGGGAGGGAAGAGACGCGGCAGGACCTGTGGCATCACAGGGGAGGGAAGAGACGCGGCAGGACCTGTGGCATCACAAGGGAGGGAAGAGACGCGGCAGGACCTGTGGTATCATAGGGGAGGGAAGAGACGCGGCAAGACCTGTGGCATCACAGGGGAGGGAAGAGACACGGCAGGACCTGTGGCATCACAGGGAAAGGAAGAGACGCGGCAGGACCTGTGGCATCACAAGGGAGGGAAGAGATGCGGCAGGACCTGTGGCATCACAGGGGAGGGAAGAGATGCGGCAGGACCTGTGGCATCACAGGGGAGGGAAGAGACGCGGCAGGACCTGTGGCATCATAGGGGAAGGAAGAGACGCGGCAGGACCTATGGCATCACAGGGGAAGGAAGAGACGCGGCAGGACCTGTGGCATCACAGGGGAGGGAAGAGACGCGGCAGGACCTGTGGTATCACAGGGGAGGGAAGAGATGCAGCAGGACTTGTGGTATCACAGGGGAGGGAAGAGATGCAGCAGGACCTGTGGCATCACAGGGGAGGAAAGAGACGCGGTAGGACCTGTGGTATCACAGGGGGGGGAAGAGACGCGGCAGGACCTGTGGCATCACAGGGGAGGGAAGAGACGCGGCAAGACCTGTGCCATCACAGGGGAGGGAACAGATGCGGCAGGACCTGTGGTATCACAGGGGAGGGAAGAGACGCGGCAGGACTAAGTCTTGTGGCATCGCAGGGGAGGGAAGAGACGTGGCAGGACCTGTGGTATCACAGGCCCCTGGGGAGGGAAGAGACGCGGCAGGACGCGGCAGGACCTGTGGCATCACAGGGGAGGGAAAAGACGCGGCAGGACCTGTGGCATCACAGAGGAGGGAAGAGACACGGCAGGACCTGTGGCATCACAGGGGAGGGAAGAGATGCGGCAGGACCTGTGGCATCACAGGGGAGGGAAGAGACGCGGCAGGACCTGTGGCATCACAGGGGAGGGAAGAGACGCGGCAGGACCTGTAACATCACAGGGGAGGGAACAGACACGGCAGGACCTGTGGCATCACAGGGGAGGGAAGAGACGCGGCAGGACCTGTGGCATCACAGGGGAGGGAAGAGATGCGGCAGGACCTGTGGCATCACAGGGGAGGGAAGAGATGCAGCAGGACCTGTGGCATCACAGGGGAGGGAAGAGACGCGGCAGGACCTGTCGCATCACAGGGGAGGGAAGAGATGCGGCAGGACCTGTGGCATCACAGGGGAGGGAAGAGACGCAGCAGGACCTGTGGCATCACAGGGGAGGGAAGAGACGCGGCAGGACCTGTGGTATCATAGGGGAAGGAAGAGACGTGGCAGGAGCTGTGGCATCACAGGGGAAGGAAGAGACGCGGCAGGACCTATGGCATCACAGGGGAGGGAAGAAATGCGGCAGGACCTGTGGCATCACAGGGGAGGGAAGAGATGTGGCAGGACCTGTGGCATCACAGGCCCCTGGGGAGGGAAGAGACGCGGCAGGACCTGTGGCATCACAGGGGAGGGAAGAGACGCGGCAGGACCTGTGGCATCACAGGGGAGGGAAGAGACGCAGCAGGACCTGTGGCATCATAGGGGAGGGAAGAGACGCGGCAGGACCTGTGGCATCATAGGGGAGGGAAGAGACGCGGCAGGACCTGTGGTATCACAGGGGAGGGAAGAGACGCGGCAGGACCTGTAGTATCACAAGGGAGGGAAGAGACGTGGCAGGACCTGTGGCATCACAGGGGAGGGAAGAGATGCGGCAGGACCTGTGGCATTACAAAGGAGGGAAGAGACGCGGCAGGACCTGTGGCATCACAGGGAAGGGAAGAGATGCGGCAGGACCTGTGGCATCACAGGGGAGGGAAGAGACGCGGCAGGACCTGTGGCATCACAGGCCCCTGGGGAGGGAAGAGATGCGGCAGGACCTGTGGCATCACAGGGGAGGGAAGAGACGCGGCAGGACCTGTGGTATCACAGGGGAGGGAAGAGATGCGGCAGGACCTGTGGCATCACAGGAGAGGGAAGAGATGCGGCAGGACCTGTGGCATCACAGGGGAGGGAAGAGATGCGGCAGGACCTGTGGCATCACAGGGGAGAGAAGAGATGCAGCAGGACCTGTGGCATCACAGGAGAGGGAAGAGACGCGGCAGGACCTGTGGCGTCACAGGGGAGGGACCTGTGGTATCACAGAGGAGGGAAAAGACGCGGCAGGACCTGTGGTATCACAGGGGAGGGAAGAGACGCGGCAGGACCTGTGGCATCACAGGGAAGGGAAGAGATGCGGCAGGACTTATGGCATCACAGGGGAGGGAAAAGACGCGGCAGGACCTATGGCATCACAGGGGAGGGAAGAGATGCGGCAGGACCTGTGGTATCACAGGGGAGGGAAGAGATGCGGCAGGACCTGTGGCATCACAGGGGAAGGAAGAGACGCGGCAGGACCTGTGGCATCATAGGGGAGGGAAGAGATGCGGCAGGACCTGTAGTATCACAGGGGAGGGAAGAGACGCGGCAGGACCTGTGGTATCATAGGGGAAGGAAGAGACGCGGCAGAACCTGTGGCATCATAGGGGAGGGAAGAGATGCAGCAAGACTTGTGGTATCACAGGGGAGGGAAAAGACGCGGCAGGACCTATGGCACCACAGGGGAGGGAAAAGACGTGGCAGGACCTGTAGCATCACAGGGGATGGGAGAGACGCGGCAGGACCTGTGGCATCACAGGGGAGGGAAGAGACACGGCAGGACCTGTGGCATCACAGGGGAGGGAAGAGACGCGGCAGGACCTGTGGCATCACAGGGGAGGGAAGAGACGCGGCAGGACCTGTGGCATCACAGGCCCTTGGGGAGGGAAGAGACACGGCAGGACCTGTGGCATCACAGGGGAGGGAAGAGATGCGGCAGGACCTGTGGCATCACAGGGGAGGGAAAAGACGCGGCAGGACCTGTGGCATCACAGGGGAGGGAAGAGACTACCTCCCTGAACCTAATGTCCACTTGAAAAAAAAATATCAAGATCGTCTGCGCCTGCGGCGCGGCCAATCAAGTCTATCCAAATTTGCGGCCTAGCAAATCTCATTCACAGAATATAAAAAAAAAATTGAAAAATAATAACGTATAAATAAATCGATAGATTGCCTTTAAAATACTATTCATGCCTAGGTTTTGTACATTTCATCATATATAATCATACAATATCAATATTGCATCCTAGATTACATCATACATAGCTCGGTGCCAGTATATAGTCATATATAACATCTCTATTCATTCATCTTCTGAATCAGAATTAGCAAGATTGCTCAACCTGCAGATTTCACGGGCTTGCACCTGCGTTTGGCGAGCTCGCACTCTGAGACCACGCGCTTGACAAAGAGCAAGCCTCTTTTGTTGCTCTTGAGGGGGCATTCTTTCAAAAAACAAAGCATCTGGGAGAACTGACTTTCTGTTTTTTCATTGGAGGGCCGTCGCTTTCCTCCTGCTCTTTTCCGACGGTTCCGTCTCCACCCTTCAAGTTGTCTTTATCTGGAGAATTCTCGTCATCGTTATCACCCTCAGAACCCTCAACATCGATCAGACGCACCTGCAAGCAGGGTACAAAAAGGAGAGAGAGGAAACAAATGAAAAAAGCATGTTTGAAAATCTGTCAGTCTTGGTGCGGTGCTGGAAATTTGCTGACCTGAATAGCATCTGTGCAGAAGCGCTGGGAGACCGCGAGCTTCCCACAGTCAATCAACCATCCCCTTAGTTTCTCTATGTCCGTCTGCGAAAGAACCTCATCTGCAGAGGGAAACTCAATCGGGTTGCCAAGCTCCCCTCTCTGTTGAGTGCCTTCTGCCCTCGCTGCTTCTCATTCCATGGTTTTTTCCTCTTGCTTCTGCAGCAACGCGTGACTCTCTTCCTTCGACACAGGCTTGAAAAAACCCATGATCGACTGTGATTGCTTTGGCTGTGGTTTTACAGGTCTGGGGTGTTGGGGTGCAGTTGCAGCAGAAGAGGGAGCTTTCTCTGGAGGGCTAGCAACAGCAGAGGGGGGGGCAGAGGAAGGAGACGGCCCGGTGGCTGCCTTTGCCTTTGCGAAGACAGGGTTCTCACCCTTGGAAATAGGGCTGGCGTTGTTGTTTGTTGCGGCGGGGGCTTGTGAGGCCGGGACAAGGGACTGTAGACAGCATGCGACTGCCCTTGCTTGACTTCTGTCTGAAAGGCCGACGAGGGATCTATCGTCGGGATTCTCGGGATCGAACTCCCTCACCGATTCAGCATTCTTCATGCCGACTGCTTCTCTGAGCTTGGTGTACACCTCCTGCTGCTTGTCGGCCTTTCCGAGAGGCCTTTCTAGAGCCTTGAACATGCTCTGCAAGAAGGCCGGGTCTTCCTTCGACATATTGAAGGAGTAACCCCGAGGGTGGAGTTGGGGGTTCGGGTGTCGCACGAGGAGTTTCCTGCCAGAAAGCCTTCTGCAAGTCTCAGTTTTTCTTAGACTCCGGCAAAGCAAGATCAACCACCAATACTTTGTAGGCAATCCTTCTGATGCTGTGAATCCTTCTTCTGTTGGGTCACATTGGGTACTCTGAGAGGTAAGGTAATTGAACGAAAAGTCTGAAAGTCCGTCAATCTCGTCGATTTTTTTTTCTTCAGGGTTTAGATATACTTGCACTTCGGGAGACGGGTAGACATGCATGCAGCTGCAATTCTTTAGCATGCAGCTGCATGCTGCCTTTCAAGACACCGCCCGCGCCTGCGGCGCTGCCTTTCAAGACACCGCCCGCGCCTGCGGCGTGGCCGGTCAAGACACTGCCCGCGCCGCTTCAAGATACCGCCCGCGCCTGCGGCGCGGGCGTTCAAGCCTATCTAAAAATGTGGCCCCACCATTCAAGTGGACATTAGGTTCAGGGAGGTAGAAGAGACACGGCAAGACCTGTGGCATCACAGGGGAGGGAAGAGACGCGGCAGGACCTGTGGCATCACAGGGGAGGGAAGAGACGCGGCAGGGCCTGTGGGATCACAGGGGGGGGGAGAGAAGCGGCAGGACCTGTGGTATTACAGGGGAGGGAAGAGACGTGGCAGGACCTGTGGCATCACAGGGGAGGGAAGAGACGCGGCAGGACCTGTGGCATCACAGGGGAGGGAAGAGACGCGGCAGGACCTGTGGCATCACAGGGGAGGGAAGAGATGCGGCAGGACCTGTGGTATCACAGGGGAGGGAAGAGACGTGGCAGGACCTGTGGCATCACAGGGGAGGGAAGAGACGCGGCAGGACCTATGGCATCACAGGGGAGGGAAGAGATGCGGCAGGACCTGTGGCATCACAGGGGAGGGAAGAGACGCGGCAGGACCTGTGGCATCACAGGGGAGGGAAGAGACGCAGCAGGACCTGTGGCATCACAGGAGAGGGAAGGTCATGCATAGAGGGGGTGCATGTGGCAGAGTGAAAGGAGAGGAGGTGTTTCAGGTGAACATCAAGTTGCCCATTCTCTTTGACATCCGGTCTTCGCATCGGGATGCTCTCGACAAGTCCGTGCAGAGGCAGTTTTGGAGTCATGTGAACTCTCAAGTAGCCGAAAAGGTCAGTCCAGCTAGCGCACTGTATGACAAGAGCAAGTGTAGGCTCGCGGAATTCGTCAGCAAGTGAGAGATCACTTCCGTGCGTGTAAGTGTGCGTGAGAGAGGGGGGAAAGCTTAATAGACTGACTCTCTTTGAGATGGTCCCCAACCAGTCTGTTTGTCTGTCTGGCCGCAGTCTAGGCCACCCACAAGGATGAGGCCTTTTGATGTTCTTTGCGCCACACTATCTCTCGGTCTCTTCTGCTGCTTACATGGTTTGGGTCTCCATTGTTTTTGAAAGAATGTTTCTCAGTCAGCAATGTCAGATAGACAGCTGCCTCGCTGCCCTTCGGCTCTCTTACAATGTCCCCCTGTCTGTGTCTCTGTCTCCATCCCCGCGTACCACTTGCTTGCCTACCTTGCGGTATCCTTTCCCGTCTGTCTCACTTTCTGGCTAGTAGTGTAAAACACGAGCGAACACCCTCCAACCTGTCGCGAAGGAAAGTAAAAATAATCTACAGGACACCTCGACAGCCCTTATGCCTGCTGGCAGGCGTGTCCGTCTATGTCAAAACGATTCATGAATTGATGTTTTCCATTCTCTCGTCTCAACTCAACTCGATGCATCGATTATTTTTCTTCGAGATGTGCATGCAGGTATGCAGTGAAGAAGGGGAAGGAGGTGATAGCTTTTTAGGCGAGGAGAAGTCAACAATTTTTCTGCAACCAGATGAGAGTTGTCAGCAAAATCCGAAAGAGCCGGAATATTTGGGCGTGAATGATTTTGCTGAATGGGAGGGAGTCGAGGGGTATGGGCATGATGAGCCTCCGAATTTCGAGGTCTGGACAGAGTTGCAAAGGGCTCGCGCCATCCGGGCACTGCAGCTGCGGACCCATCCTCCTGGCTCGATAGCGAAGCACAGGTTCCTTGTGCAGCTCTTCCTCGACCTCAGTCAGTCAGTCAGCTAGTCAGTCAGTAAGGTAGACAGGCAGGCAGGCCAATACGCGGGGGCACGCGGGGAAGAGCGTCAGCAAGGCCCGAAATGAAGCACATACATGCACACCAACGACACAACATGCACAAAGCGTACAACCCATCCGCTTCATGACTCCAGTTTGGCAACATTTGGAACCGCCAACATGCACCGCACAGAAGCATACAGAACCTCTAAGATCCTTAGAGAGTTTTTTGTGTTGACAGACAGACTGAAAGGCATGCAGGCAGGACGAGCCATGCAGAGTGAAACCATGTACTCTCCATGTAAGTCTTTAAACGCCCATCCGATGAGACTTGAGTAATGTGCCCTCCCTTCCTTTTGTCGCCTGCAGAGTGGCATCCGCGTGCCATGGAGCGTCGCGTCGATCCAGTCTCTCTGACGCCCAAGACAAGGTTCAGCCGATTTCGCCTCGCTCTTCCCATGCGGTTCTTTTTTGCTGATGCGCTAAAAGAGACTCAGGACAGTCGGTTTTCAAGTCTCCAGCTTTCCTACAAGTAAAAGGGGCGGCAGAACGACAGGCTGTTCTTTCTTACCTCGGGTGTTCCTCCAGGAGTGAGGTCATGCTCGATGAGTATTCTGGATATCTATGGAGAGAGGCTTTCTGGTGAGGATAGGCAGGGAAGAGAAGGGGGAGTGAAAGAGATGGGAGGAAGGGTGGACATCCGATTTGGGTTCAAGTGGCATCTCGCTGAGGAACCGATGGGGGGCTGTTGAATAAAGAGGTGGGCGTGTTGGCAGATCTGATTCTAGACAAGCTCTGTGCAGGGACTGTCGACCTTCAGAATGAACTGAGCTCTGGGGAACTTGAACGCAGTCTTCTTAAAAGACAGAAAAAAATGGAAAAAGAGGCAGAAGGAGAAATACTTGTTGTTTCCTCCCTGGGGGGTCCGCAGGGAGCCGCTTCTGCAGGAGCGGGCGGAAGGGGGTTGGGGCGAGGGAATGAGATATCCCGGGATCGGTCGCCCTCTCCCTCCGGCAAAAAGGGCTCCTCGGGTCCTTTTGTGGCTGATTTCGTTTCAAACTTGGAGGAGGCCCGCATAGGCACCGCAGATCCAAAGAAGATCGCTCAGGTGCTCAACGCGGGGGTAGAGATCGTTGGGGACATTGAGGGATCGACAAGGGCTGCTGCAGGTGAGCTCGGTCAGGCAGGTTTCCTTTTTTTCAGCTTCTTTCCGTTCCCTCTGGAATGCGCCGACTTATATTTTCCCTTCTTTATGGAATGCGCCGACTTGACTTTTCCCTTCCCTCTGGAATGTTCAAAGGAAGAAAGAGTGTGCGTGCTTCTTCGCTCCTTACAGCTAGTTCCTTCAGTGCAGCTAGACCTTCTGTTAAGCAAAAACAGAAGGCAGAGGAGGACGGTGAGTCGCTTTGGGGTCAGATTGGGGAGCAGCTCTTTTTTTGCTTCTCTTTCTTCATCTTGTGTCTTCTGTTCGAGCTTCTTGCTTAGGTTAACCTTTTTCTCATTCTCTCTTGCACATCATCTTCCTTTATTGAAGATCTTCTTAATGGCTGGCGGCTTCAACGACCGTTTATACATTCTTTTTCCATTCATGTCATCCTGTACTGTATGGAGCTGAGGAACTAATCTACAATATTATAGTATTCCGTTTCCCTTAGTAACAGCTCTTAGGTCTCGCTTTTTGTCTCTCGCGTGACTCTTTTCTCCCGTGTCTTTTTTTTTCATTTATCTCACTTCTTGGTATGTCCTTCGCTGCAGATTGCGACATGTCACTGCCCGAAAATCCCGAGGACGCCTTCAGCGGCCGTCTGTCTCTGTTGATCAGCAGTCTGCAGACAAAAGAGGGGGGAGCCGGACGCTCGCCCCGAGGACGTCAGGACGGCCAAAAGAGAGACGGCGAAGGGGAGGAAAGCGACAATGATGACAGCGATTGGGACGGCGACGATGGAGACTACTCCGGGGACTACACTGCGGGAAGGGGAGCAGGCCTTTTCGTGTCTTTCCTTGGAAGTAAGGGTGGCCTGTCCGAAGCTGTGGGGACGTCGAGGAAAAAGAGGGAAGTGAAAGTGAAGGTTGAGGAATGGGGGAGCCTCCCTCAGCCTTCTGGAAGTGATGATGGCGAGGACGAGGTTTCGACAAAGAGGGGCATGCCGTGAGTTAAGTGCGAGGAAAGTGAGATGGGAGAGTATGCAGACGACAAGATGGGTAGGGGGGGAGAGTACGGCAAGAGGGAGAAAGTCAAAGTCAAAAAAGAAGAGGAGTATGAGAAAAAAGACGAGAGAAGCACCACTCGGACCGGACAGGTCAAGAGGCTGAAAGGAGAGTCGGACTCTGAGAGTCAAAAAGGGAAAGGAAAGAAGTGGAAGGAAGACGAGGATGATGATGAGGACGATCTACTTGGAGGTGGGGAGTCCAAACCTGGAGAGGTTCTTGCTAAAGACTCTTCAGTTTGAGTCCATTGAGTCGTCTCCGCTTAGTATTTGCAGCCAGTGACAGCATGAACGTCGGCCTAGTGTTAATTTGCTTTGCATCATTACGCGCATATAGTTCACATATCCCTCGGCCTTACGGGGGAAACGATGGCGAAAGAAAGTGAGAGGAAAGCGGAGAAAGTTGAAGAGGAGGAGCAGGAGGGTGAACAGAAGAAAGGAAAGGAAAGACGAGGAGCAGGAGTGAGACGGGAAAGCCACCCAACAGACATCACGCATCGATCGAGAGGCCAAAAAAAGAATTGTACTCTGGCAAACGTAGCAAGGAGAAAAAAAGCAAACTGACTGGAGAAGACAATCAGGATGTTGGTGTATTAGTCGACGGCGGGTAAGATCTTCTCAACGGGCGTGGGGTCCCAAAAGGTGCAGAGAATTCTCCACAAGGGTATTTATTTAAATCGTCATTCCTTTGTTTTCACAGCTTCTGTAGATGATACAGACCAAACGGGTTATGCCCTGGTTCTTGTATCATATAGTCTCTTGATGGTATTACAGTGGTTCACCGTTGATATTCTTTTCAATGTTGTATCCTGAAGTCTACCTCCACGGGCCGGAGTGAAACAGGCGACTCAATGCGAATTACAAAGATACATAGAAAAGTTACTGTATTCCTATATATGCAGCAAAAGCCTAAAGAATAAGAAAAAATACTTCTAAAAAAACGATTCTGAAAGACGATCTAGAAGATGATCAATGCTATACTGGCATGATGGTGGTCACCGTAATTTCAGTGTTTTTATACAAATATTGTTTGTATGTATTAATATTGAAGAAAAAACTTATACCCGGCAAAGACTTCGAAATTTAAAGCCTGAATACATTTAATAGTGTATTGTGGCCTCTTTAGTTGACCTAAAGTCCTAGACCTAGAGTAAACTGAGTAGCCTCGCAACTGAAACCAAATGAGAGTCCCCTGAAGATCTGTTTCATGATAGCTGCTTGTTTTTTATTTTGAACTGGATTTTGAATTGGTCGGTAACCGTTGTTTAAATAACAAAGAAAGAAAGAAAAACATATAGAAAGAAAGAAAGAACAAAAAAAAAAGAAAAAAAGAAAGAAAGAAAGAAAGAAAGAAAGGAAGGAAGGAAGGAAGGAAGAAAGAAAGGAAGAAAGAAAGAAAGAAAGAAAGAAAGAAAAAAAGAATAAAAGAAACTTGAAGAAAGAACAAAAAAAAGAAAGAAAGAAAGAATAAAAGAAAGAAAGAAAGAAAGAAAGAAAGAAAAGAAAGAATAAAAGAAAGAAAGAAAAAAAGAAAGAATAAAAGAATAAAAAAAAAAAGAAAGAACAAAAAAAAGAAAGAAAGAAAGAATAAAGGAAAGAAAAAAAGAAAGAAAGAATAAAAGAAAGAAAGAAAAAAAGAAAGAAAAAAAGAAAAAAAGAAAGAAAGAAAGAAAGGAAGAAAACAAGCAAGCAAGCAAATAAGAAAGAAAGAAAGAGACAAAGAAAGAAAGGAAGGAAGAAAGAAAGAAAGAAAAAAAGAAAGAAAGAAACTTAAAAAAAGAACAAAAGAAAGAAAGAACAAAAGAAAAAAAGGAAGAGAGAAAGAAAGAAAAGAAAAGAAAAGAAAAGAAAAGAAAGAAAGAAAGAAAGAATAAAAGAATAAAAGAAAAAAAGAAAGAACAAAAGAAAGAAAGAAAAAAAGAAAGAAAGAATAAAAGAAAGAAAGAAAGAAAGAAAGAAAAGAAAGAAAGAAAGAAAGAAAGAAAGAAAGAAAGAAAATAAAAGAAAAGCAACAAGAAATAAAAAAAAAAAGAAGAAAAAATAAATCTTCACAGAAGAAAGAAAGAAATGCCGAAAGAAATAGGAAAGAAAGGAAGAAAAGCATGAACAGAAGAAAAACAAAATCATTAAATCAATGGAGATAGAAAGAAAAGAAAAAACAATAATCAACAATGAAATCTTCTCATGCTTTCAGATCAATCAGATCGATCGACTAACTTTCTCAGAGAAGTGGATTTGATGTTATCTACGTTTAACCACTACTTTTCAAGCAACCCCAACGTTCTCAATCATTCTGCTAATAAAACAAACGTCTTCAACCTAATCATCAGCTCACCAGACCACTCTAGGTTATAAGCTTAGCTAGTAGTAAACTTACTCACAAACCCTCACGAATGCCACGTCCTCCAGTCAGATCACACCCGGAATCAGATAGGTGGACTATCACAAATGGTGATGCCACGCTTGATCTCATGCTGTCCTGAATTATGTATCAATCAATCAGAGTCATTGTCAAACCTTTTATAATCGGTCATTTTTAACACTTCTACTACTTAAATCAATATAAATCCACTTAGGAATCTACTTATGAAGGGGGATGCTTATTATAGTACTTAACCTGCTGTAATTAAATTTTTTTTTATATTCCATTCATTGAATATTATTTCTATTGTATACAATGTATATATATCATTGTTTACTATGCAAAAACGGTTAGTGTTGTTAAGTCTCAGTACTTTCGGTACCAGAGGGGGGGTCGGTATCGGATTTTAGATCGGATCTTTCGGTACCGACCTAAATGACTCTCAAACTTAAAAATCACATGTAGTCTGATGTTATAATATCATTTAAACACACTTCATAAAACAAAATAAACAAAATACAATGATAAATTAAAATTAAGAAAGTCTTTTCTAGCTTTTTTGATTGTTCCGTGACTTCTGTCTTCTAGAACGGTCTATGGATTGAGGCATAAAACCCATGTGTAGAACTGTTTGCTTGCATGAATCGAGGATGCATGCTCTTGAGGCTGATCGAATCAGATTGATGCATGCTGTATGGCAATACATGGCAACAGATGCGTTGCCACGTCGGAATCGGTCGGCCGGACAATGGACTCGGATCATGCCGAGTCGGATGCGATACAGTGACTTGCACAGAGGCTGGTGACACACACACACTCCCTCCCTCGTGCGATCTGATGCATGAATAAAACACACACATACGGAAAAAACAGGAAAGAAGGCTCATCTTCACTGCTTCTTTGCTTCTTGCACTTTCTCCCTCCTGCGATCTGACGCATGAATGAAACACATACACATGGAACAAGCAGGAAAGAAGGCTTATCCTCGCTGCTTCTTTGCTTCTCCTGTAGAAGGAATTCGTTAGTTGTAGAGAGAGAGAGAGAAGGCCCACCTTACACACATGAATAAAAGAATGGAATGCATGGATGAATGAATGAATGAAAGAATGAAGAACGAATGAGGAAAGAATGGAAGAAAGGAAGAAAGAAAAGAGGGAAGGACAAAAAAGAAGAGAGAAAGAGAGAAGAGAAAGAAAAAAAAAAGAAAAAAAAAGAGACTGACGTCCTTCTTCTCCTGTCTCACGATGGCGTCCCTTTTGAAACGGGCTGCGACGGCTCCTACACTGTCGTACTTCTGCTTTGTCTTCTTCCTGCTTTTGATCGGGTCAACGTACGCCCAACAGTTGTTCCTCACTTGCATAACATCGTCAAAGACGGCATCGCCCATCCTGCAAGAAGTAAAAAATTCTGAAAAGTTTGTATCTCTCTCTCTCTCTGTCTCTCTCTCTCTCTCACACACACACACACACACATACATATACACGCACACCCTCACACGCATTCACTCACACACCCTCTCACTCACTCTCTCTCTCTCTCTCACACACACACACACACATACATAGATATACACACAAAAACACACACATACACAAAGTCACTCTCTCTCTCTCTCACACACACACATATACATATACAAGCAGTCAAGAAAAAAAAGAAGGAAGGAACCGACCGTGAATGGCGGTCTGTAAGGACAAGCTTGCCCCCTCCGATTTCTCGCTCGCCCTCTCCGTTTATTAGTCGGAGGCACCCAGCCCGCTACAACGCTGCAGCCGGCGTTGTATAATCTGGATGACCACGTCTGTGTGCGTGCTGAAGAGTTCTTTCATCGGTTGTGACGCAGACGTCATGTCCTACCATCTTCTTGAGGAAGGCCTGGTTCACCCTCACCGTCACAGTCTTGAGGGCAGAGCCTGCCATCGTCTGTCGGTAAGGCAGCCGGTAGGTCATAAAGAAGTTCATGATAAACATCTCGAAGTAGACGTTCTCAACGAACAGGAAGGAGACGGCAGCTACGCACATGGCCATGAGGAGCAGCTCCGTCTGCTTCTGCATCATTGCAGGCGGTATGATTCGCTGAACGAACTCCGTCATCGCAACCTGTTCTGGAGTGGAAGAAAAGGAATCGGAAGGACCTTTTGAAGTGGCAGCAGCGTCAAGCTCTCTTTTCAATTTACTGAATTCAGTAAAGTGAATTCTTTCCAAATGACGCCACATTGGAGAAGTTGAGCCAGTCCCTCCTAATACAAAGACAACACAGCCACTACACAGGAGACATTTCGCCTCAGATGGCGAAAGGCGCTTAAAATACCGATAAATAGGCGACGGCGGCATTGCTGCACCTCCGTTGCCTGGCGGTGGAGACTGATATCCACCTCTTGCACAACAAAAGAGGAAGAAAAAAAAAGAAAGTCCAAACAAAGAGGCAGCTTTCAGATTTTTCCAAACGGAATTTAAGCGAAAGTCGGGACTTGCACACAAATCTCCCTGACCAGTGTTGATCACTGTTGGAGGAGAGAGATCAATTGAAGGATAGGAACAACATGAAAAGAGACTCAGACCAGCACTCTTGTTTTTTTTGTGGCGGTGCACGTGTGCAGCCCCAAAATTCATGTAAGGAGACGGTGATGCTTCAGATGGCAGTTCTGCATCCATGTGAGGATACGCGAGACACACACAATGCGCGGCCCAGGGCCCGCACACCGCGGCCTATACAGGCGCGCGCCCCCCCTTCGCGCTTCAAATTAGACATCAAAAGTTCATGCTAGTCATCTTTAAGCATTCCAGTGTCCAGACGGCGTATAAACAGTCTGTAAAGAGTTCTAAAAACCTGTGTAGAATATGTAAAAAAGCCGGTACCAAAAATACCGAAAAAGTACCAAAAGTACCGAAAAATTTCGGATCGGGGGGTCGGTATCGGATTTCGGTACTTAGGTTTGTCGGGACTTAACAACTCTGCAAAAACCGAAACAAAAAAAAGTGTTGAAGTATAATAAACAAAACACATCAGCTGATTGTGTATTGATTGCATTCGATCAGTGGACTGCCTTTGCACTGGGGTAACACAAATGTCCTCCACAATGTGATAGATTCCACAAGTTGGATCTAAAGTTGGATGAGTGCCTCCAGGGGCCACATTTAGGGAACACAGAGTCTTAATTCACTTGACGCACACTCCTGTGGACTCGGCATGTCTGGCTGCCCTTACTGGCGGCCACATCAAACGTTGTGCAATTTGCCTTTCGGGGCTGCGTCAAACGTTTGTGTCAGGGACTGCGAGTCGCGGCTGAGTCCGTGCGAGTTAACTGCTTGTTGGGCACTTCCGATTTTTTAGCGGCGACGGACGCGTTAGAGACATCGATCTAACCCCCCCAAAATGAAGAATCATGATATGCGAGTGCGCGGGATCTCAGGGCCTCTGGGCTGATCTCAGCAAAGCGGGGCTGCCCCTCGAGGCGATTTGAATCAGCATTTTGCGGTCAGTGCACGACACTGGCGAGGAGTGGAAGGAACTCTGCAGCTAGATGGAGCCATCCAAGGGATTCACGTAAACAGTTGCAAATTGCAAAGGATCGTCACTTTGACCCGCAAAATGCTAGCGACATGCATGTACCAAGACACACATGTTGACATTGATATATCAACGTATTCCTTAAACTTGTATTCCTTTCACACACCCCGAGACCCCGGTCTGCTCCCCACCCCTTCCCTTCGGAAAAACTGCTGACTGCCCACAGGCCCCCCCTCTTTCTGATTTCCGCGCGGCGACTCTGCCTGAGACCCGTTTCTGGTCATCTGTACCATGTACAATCGGGATCCGTGACGCGTCGTATGTCGCACCTGGCTGGAAGGACTGGGGACGCTCTCGGATGTCGTCCTTCGGCTCCCCGCTCTTTGACCGTCAGCCATCTGCAGACACACAGACAGACAGACAGACAGACAGACAGGTCATGCAGGGGTACGGTCTGGTTGAAGAAGCGTAATGTGGACACCGAATTTTTCTTTTTTGTCCCTCTCTATGTCATTTTTTCTACTGTGCCGCTGTTTCCTTCTCAAGCTGTGCCTCGTTCTATTCTGTTGTTGTGCCTCTTCGAACTTGCTGCCCGAAATGTTTGTAGCGGTAGCAAGTGGAATTGTCTCTTTGCTTTCTGCTCAAGAAAAGTGTTGCCTAGCCTCCGGAAGGACATTGAACAATCAAGAACAAACACCATGTCCGTAGAATTCCGTAGGATTCCAAAACAAACATTGATGCGAACGCTACAAGATTCACATGACGAACGCGTTCCTTTCTTCTTTCCCAAGTCGCGAAGTTCCTCGCAAAGTGATCGAGGGGGGGGGCAAATCTGGTCACTCGGCAGAAGGGAAGAAGAATCTGCAGGCAGACAGATAAAAAGGCGGACAGACAAGCGTGTGTGTGCATCCTTACACAGAACTCACTCATAGACTGAAGGAAATGAATGAAGGCCGCGTAGTGCTTCCCTTCCCAAAGACAGGCATTAGAAGAAAAACATCGTTCGTAGGCTTGCAAAAAAAGGAACCACACACACACACACACACACACACACGCACACACCACGCACACACACACGCACGCACGCACGCACGCACGCACGCACACACAGAGAGAGAGAGAGAGAGAGAGAGAGAGAGAGAGATGTAAAGCTGTTGGAGACTTCCTTCGATCCAGAGAGAAGAATTTCAGTGCCTGATGATGAACCGAATCGGATCTTTTTGGCATACCTGGGTAGCTTCTTTGCTTTCCGCTCTAACGTCTCTCTACCTCTCTTCGAAGTAACACAAGCTCTGTTCACGTGCGTCCAAACACCAATCGACGTACCGACCACCAGGGTGGCAGAACTGAAAACTCGAGATTGAAAAAGAAATGAGACGAAGGCCCTTGCAGATATACCATTTTTCTACTTGTAAGCTGTTCTGTTTGCATGCAAAGAGGGCTCATGCTTCCGCTCAGCTGGTGACGCTTTTTTTGTTTCTGTCATACTCATATCCTGCTCCCATCCACATCCTTCTTCTCTTTTGTCTTCATTTCTGATGATCGAACAGAGCAATTAAGTGGAAGGAAAGAAAGAAAGAAAGAAAGAAAGAAAGAAAGCAATTGACAAGTATGTGAGCAAAAGGAAGGACGAACCAACCGGAGAGACGACAAATGTCATGAAGCCAATCTGCCCAGCTGCAGGGTGCTTGGCGCTTTCCGCATTTCTGTCACACAGCGGCGAGATGGGTAGCCCGAGTTCACGCTCGATATCGCCCTGCAGAGACGACTCCATGTACGCACACGTGTTGTATGGCATTTTTGGCGTTCAATTTGCGCGAAAAGAAGGACGTACATTTGAGCAGATGCTGAAGACAAAGAAAGCAATTTTGAACTGACCTTTCGAGGAGTCGTGGTCAAAAAATGAAATGACGAACGAAAAGACGAAAGGCCGAAAGAACCACACATTGAAGGATGAGAGGGAGAAGAAGTTGAAGAGAAGGAAGACGATGCATGCAGCAATTAACAGACGAAGGGACGAACCTGAGACCAGAACTCTTCATGACATAAAGCGGTCCATCTCTCGTGCTGCTTCATCGGCTTGGCCGGATGTCCAACATCGCAAATCTGCATGCAGGCGGCAGAGCGGTTGTACAGCTGTATGCCAATGAGTGAAAACCTGAAAACCTTCTTTTGACTCCCCAACGTTGCAAAGTCCTGAACGCCGGAATGCTGGGCCAAGACTCTCGACTGGCACTCAGCCCTCAATCACCCGCATTCATGCAGCCTGACTGGCTATTTTTTCTCTCCTATCTCTGACGGCATCCACGACTGCACTGTTGTGCGTCCTCTGACCATGCATCTCTAGACTGCATGTGGATTTCGGTGTTTGTTTCCCCTCAACGCGTGCGTTCTGGCATGTGCGCGTGAATGTATTTGTGTATGTGTAGGCAAAAAACGAAAGCGAACAGCATGACTACTTTCATTTTTCCCAACATTCGTGGTCGCCTGTGTCATTGACAGGGTGTTTGAGAGCGTGCGCAAATGAAAGCGTGCATTTATTAATATGCATGTATGTGAGCCTGTACGTTTTTGTCCGTCCATCTATTCAATCTGCCTATGCACGTGCATACGTACCTTCAGGATCATCTGCAGCATCGACAAGGCGTGCTCTGGGCTCTCGCTGAGGAGACTGCGGAGCTGTTCGGGTAAGGGCTCCTCGTCCTCGGGAGGGGACGGCAGGGCCGGCGTCTCAGCCAGTGCCTGCAGACACGCAGATATGGGCAAGGGGCAGAAGTGGAACAACGAAAAGCAGAAAACAGAACGAAGAATCACTCACACACTGAAGGCTCTAACTCTTCTCCCCGATTTGTTGATACTTTCTTTGTCCATTCCGAGTTGCTTTTCAGCAACAAAAGAACGATTGTATCGAAAGAAAGGCACCCATATTGGCCATATCTACGCGGAGTGGACCTTAGCATTCTTCAAATTCACGCCACTCAATCTTTTGCAAACTGAACCTATCTTCATTGTGCATGCCACCATGCAGCAATACTCACCTGCAGATCGCATGCGCTGAAGACTCCTCTCATCTTCGCGATATACTCCGAGGACTTGGCGAGGTCTGTCGCCATGATCAGAGACACAATCGTCTTTCTCATCTCCTTCCGGGTCTCCAGAGGGGTCAGAGAGTCGTAAAGGTCGACCCCAAGAGACCTGAAAGCAAGGCCAAGACATTGCAACAAACGTTTTTATCAGATAAGTCAATAAGAGGCCTGTGCAGTGCATCTTTTTATTCTGTTTGTTCCACAAAGCCGCCAGAGCGTGAGGAGACGTCATGCAAGTTTGAGAGGTACCGTTTTCCCCGCCTGTCTTGTCAGGAGAGAACGTCACACTCGCAAATCCTCCTTGGCGCCAATTTGCATTCCGCATGGGCATGCAGACAAAAGTCATGCATGCAGAAAGAAAGAAAGAAAGAAAGAAAGAGTACGCCATTATTCACTGACCTCATGACTGTGAACAGCACCGCAGAGTGCATATTCTCCAACACCGACATGTCGTTGTACAGAAGCGCTAGCTCTCTGCAAAAATGCACACACACACATACACACACATACACACACATAGACAGAGAGAGAGAGAGAGAGGTATATATCCAGCAGGCGTATCCGCCCGCGAAAAATACTCACATAGACACACATTGAGACGCGGGGAGAGCAACCGATGGGAGAGAAGAGCTCCAGCTAAGTTGAAGGTATTCAGAAATTACATGCGTGTCTCGACTCCAACACCGCAGTGATGCAAAAATACTGCCACGGCCGGTGGATGTGTCACTCAAAATGTTATCAGACGACGTCTCTGTGTTCGCCAGTATGTCCCCGTGCAAAATTGGGTGAGTGATTTGAGATGAAAAAGACCAAAGACCTGTGACCATACCACAATGTGCCAGCGTAGTGGATGCGCACGTAAAGAAACAATCTGTCGGTCTGTCTACTGACGCTTCGACATTGAGGAGGAAGCCGCTGGTGAGTCCTGGGTGGTTGATGTCGTGTGCAGCTGAAGCAAGGTAGAGAGCCGTTCTCTGTACTTCGTTGAAAACGCCAGCGAGGGGAGAGTAGTCGGAAAGAACCGCGGCGCCCTGCATAGTGTCGGCAGAGACACAGAATGATGAAACACGTACAATAGGAAGGCCAAATGAGAAGAGTGTTGCAACAACAGAGTGCTGTCGGACACATGACTGAATGAAGTAAAGAAGGAAGCAAGGACAGATGGCAATTTGGTAGGAAAGGCAGAAAGAGAGCAGGAGCACGTTCAGTGGAACAGAGGGGTATGCCAGTGGTCGAAGAAGACCGAAGAAGACAGCTAGCTGATCGAAAGTTTAAGATAGTTTAATAATCCTAGGCAGTTAGAAAGGGAAAATTCTGAAAGAAAGAAAGAAAGAAAGAAAGAAAGAAACTCCTGGTTCTCATGAAAGCGACAGAGAGTCCTGCTCCTCTGTCCATTGCATGTTTTCTTTGTGCCACGTGGAAAAGAAACACACACAAGACTGAGGCACTGACCTGGAGCACGTCGGCACCGTGAGCTGCGTTGTGGTACTGATTGACGGGGCTGTAACAGTCCTGCATTCATGGATTGAGTCACCTCACAAGTTACTACCTCAATGGCAGGTGTCCGTCTGGTAGAGGGGATTTTTGATCCCTTTTTGTCTTTCTGCATTTCTGTCTGCCTGTCTGTTTGTCTGACTGTGAGTCTGTTCATCTAGTTTTCTCTCTCTGTGACCACCTTTCTGCGTATCTATCTATCTGTCTCTCGGTGTATACGTCTGCCTGGCTGCCTGTCATCGGCTTATCCTTGAAACCATACGTCGGTTGCAGGTGGTGGAAGGGTTTGCAGAAAAGAAAAGAAAAGAAAAGCAAGAAGGTGATGTCATGAGAGCGCCTCATACATCTAGTAAGTGGGCAACAGACCTGAATATGAGAGAAGAGCTTCAGTGCTCTGGCCTTGGATATTCCTACTTGGGGAAAGTGCGGCTGGAGGGACAGAAGAGCGCTGGCAACAGGGACGAGGGCAGATTTGGGACCTCCAACAGCATCCACAACTGCATTCAAAAGACAAAAAAAGAAACACATAAAAAGTCATCACCGCAATTCTCTCGTCATGATTCCATCCACCAATTGTTCCTTCCGAGCATTTAATGTGCTGGCAGTCTCTTCGGCTACTCGGATTCGAGGCTTTCAAGATTGCGATCCTTCTACCAATTTGTCGTGGTTCCTTTGCTCGACAAAGGTTTTTTGCGCAGCGCACGCACACAAAAGCACACATACGGAAATACACAAATAGGCAGTCCGTACAGAAACGCGGTCAACGATTGCCCCCACATGCTGCTCGGCTTTGCAGATCCAATAAGTAAGTTTGCGATTGGAAAGTCTCGCATTTCAGTTGGAGGGTGCAGGCAAAGTCATGCGTTCGACGTTGACTTGCCCCCTTGAATCAGGAGGGAGGGCGCACCTCTGAGATCTATGCTGCCATACTCTTACATGAGACGCTAAGTGATTGGACCCATGAGTATCTGTCTGGCATGGAATGATAAAATGAATGAGAGAGTACGATGGTTTTCTTCGTCTACTCACCTTTGTGAATGTTGAACCCCCAGCAGTGGACGTCTGACAGCAACTGGCGTCCCCTGACTGCTTGGGGGATTGCAGGAGCATTTGCGATGAGGTCCATCAGATTTTTCTTCTTCTTCAGGTTTCTGTGTCTGTCTTTTAGACTCTCCGGAGGAAACTCAAAGGCTTCTTCACTTTCTTCTGCTGCCCCTACGCTTGCCTCAGCGTTGCTTGCACGCAGCCGTCCAGCAACAATAGCTGCTCCCCGTTTGAGGGGACATATGTCAACTTTTGCTTGTGGGCTCCCTTCGTTGGAAGAAGAAGACGAGTCCCCCCGGATCAATTCAGCACTGTGAGCAACAGCTGCGACTGCTGCAGCGAGTGCGGCGCTGCCTTTTCTTGGTAATGTTGAAAACCTCCGGGAACCCCGTCTTCGTCCTCCATTCTCTTCGAATATCTTGGGAAGAATTGATTGGGCAAGGAAAGCGTGGACCTCCCCGTTCTCTGAAGCTGCAGATTGAAAGACGCCGCATGAAGCAAAAACACACAGATGCTGATTGAAAGACGCCGCATGAAGAAAAAACACACAGATGCAAGCATATTAGATGACATATCCAAAACTCCATGCAATTGACAACCGTTGTGCAACTGTCATCGTCAATCCCCCAGCTCTCCACAGGCCGACACAGAGACATTTAAACAGAGAGAAACAGAAAAGTTGCATGCTTCACGTGAGTGCGGATGGAGACGAAAAGCAAAGAGCGAAACATGGCCGGACTCCACTCCTGAACTTAATTCTCCTTTTAGAAAGAAGGCCTGCGCATGCATGGGAGGGAAAACAAACAACACCCAAAGTCAAGAAAGGAAAGGAAAGGAAAGGAAAGGAGCGTACAAGCATACCTTCTCCATCCAACAGCTCCCCAAAGGCTTCATCGAGATCCTCCGCGTCTGCATCGACACGCATCGACATGGCCATCCTCACCCGGAAAGAGAGAGAGGGAAAAAGAGAGAGAGAGAGAGAGAGAGAGAGAGAGACAAAGAAAGAAAGACAGAAAGGGGAAAAAAAATCTTGCTAGGGCAGATGAAACCTTTTTTTCTTTCTCTATTCTCGGTTCGTTTCCTTCTTTTCTTTGTTTCTCGATTCCGTCATTACTTTCCTCCCTTTCATTCCATTTACAGCTTCCGCTCGGGAATCATCGCAACACCTCACTTTTCTTTGCTGCACCCACAAACACCAGGGTTCCCCTTTCCTCTTTCTAATGCTGCATGGCCCCATTCATCTATGCAGCAACGCTGCTCTTCATGTCCGTTGTTCATAGACATTCATGCGCTCTCTCTCTCTCTCTCTCACACACACACACACACACAGCCACATCGGTTCCCTCCTCAGAGTCCTGACCTGAGCGCAATCCCTTGCGGCCCGACGGACTAGTGGCAGAGAGCGTGTCGATCAGATGGCGTACAAGATCCTTCACCTGCACG
>JAHBMJ010005084.1:17057-56456 GCA_018398765.1 Chromera velia | reverse complement strand
GGGGGGGGGGGGATTAGCGTGATCGCCCGGTCGGCTCAGTGGCCGGTGTGTGTCAATCGTGCAGTTCTCATTTTTCTTGCTTTCCGAGGCTGTTCGCAAGCTTGCTTGCATCAGATACAAAACAGAAATACCCAACTTATGTAAGCAGTGTTAAGCAGTGTCTTTCACCAAAAAAAAGTTCCGGGAAGATCCCGCCCCATGTGAGAGAAAGTGCATGTGGTGTGGCGTATCGAGGCGTGCTAGGCGCGCCACACGGACCTTTAGTAGGCCAAGGCCTGCATGTTTGTTCAGACTCAAATTGAGTGCATACACCAGGGATACTTGAGTTGGGCTTGAATATGCTTGAATGTGAGCTCGTGTAATTGAAGGAAACTGTGAGTGCGATCAGTCTGTTAGTGGTTGAAAGTGATAGGATGATAGTTTAATCAGTCATACACACACTGGTGTACGAGCATAGGTTATACGGTTTCTCATATTGAAGCAATAACATAATCGCTGTCAATGCACTGCCGTTTCGCGTAAACATCTTGACTGTTGCTAAAAGATGGAGTCGAGAAGACTTAAGAACTTTGCTGTCTGGTAGGTTCAGACTTTCCTGTTTGTTCTGTTCTGTTCAAGACTTCAAGTCTATGTACTTGGCCGTTCTCTAACTAAGTATATAGCGTACCGTCATACCCCAAATGGTCTAGAAAAGCGTGCATGAACCTGCGTCGTCATGCATGCGTACGTCAGTGGCCCCAGAAAGCAATAAGCTATATCCCCGGGCTTTTTTCCTAGGGGGGGAGGGGTTCTGCGGCTTTTCCCACGGGGGGGTAGGGGGGGAGTTAGCGCGACCGTCCGGTCGGCTAGTTGGCTGGCGTATGTCAATCGTGAAGTTCTCATTTTTCTTGCTTTCCGGGGTTATTCGCAAGTTTGCTTACGTCAGATGACTTGGAATCATTACGTGCATGCAGTCTTAATTGACAAGCAACTTTTGAAGGTAGACTGAGCCATGCATGCAAAGACCAGAATAGAAAAAAAAGACAGACCGCTTATTGTTGGTCTGGTTCGCCGGTACCATCTGTTAAAAAACCTCCCTAAACCTAAGTGCCACTTGAAAAAATATAATCAAGATCATCTCTATCTGCGACATCTTTTTTTAAGAGACCATCCACGCCTGCGGCGTAGATGGGCAAGACACCATCCAGATATACGGCTTTAGCTTTCAAGACACCATAAATGATCCGCACATGCGGCGCAGACTTTCAAGCTTATCCAAAAATGTGGCCTGAACTTTTATGAACTTTCAAGTGGTAGTTAGGTTCAGGGAGGTCTGTTAAAATTGGAATGATACAGAGAAGATTAGCATGCATGGCCCCTGCGCAAGGATGACACGCACAAATCGAGAAGTGTACTAACATCTACAGAGCTGCTCGCTCCGCTCGCAACTCCAAAGGCCCCGGAGGGCAGGAATGAATTACAGCTCCGCCCTCCGCGGGGCCATGCATGCATGGCGTGTGGAACCCCGGCATGGGCCGCTGCATGTTTTCTCCGTCAAGTTGTGAGGGCATGCCGGGGCCTGTGTGCGCACACCCCCCCGGTGTCGCGACCACGGAGTGCGAACATATGTTTCAAGCCTCGCTCCGCCCTCCGGGGCCATTTTTTTGTAGTTGCTCGACGGACTCCTTGTCATTCTTGTCTCATCTTTTTTCTTGGGCCTGCTTAATTGGCACCTGTGTTTCCACGTGGAAGTGCTCTCTGACTCTTCTGCCCGGTGTTTGGTGGAGGTGCCTTAGCGTGTCTAGACAGAGCAGCAGCAGACCCTGTCAGAGCAGGGTTGTGAGAGAAGAGAGGAGGCGTCCCTCTTCCGATCAGAACACAACACAGAAGTTGCCAGGAACACTAGAACACAAGGCAGAGCTTCGTCTCGATCCTCATTCATTCTGATGGACGATTTCGGTGGAGGCGGGGGTGGAGGTGGTGGGCGTCGTTTTCGGGGTGGCGGGTCTGCAGGAGGGAAGCGGGGTCCGAAGGGGGGTGTACAGTATGTGAAGCACGTGCCCAAGTTCCTCCAGGCTTACTACGACCAGCAGAAAGCGTCAGCAATGGGAGGGGCGAGTCTGTATAATTTGCCCTAGACTCTACTGTAACAAGGAGTGTGGCTCAGAGTAATCTAGTAAAGAATCGTCATGAGTCCGGAGGCGGCCAGAGTCTGTCACTGTGTGCTTCTTTGACATGTAAAAGCGGCGTGTGCACATCGCTTGCAGTACTAGCACAGCCGATCATGTTTCCGTGTCTGTTGGTTTGTCCGTGAGTCCCCCGTCTCCGCAACTTCATGTGTTGGCGTGTGGGCCCTCGTCTCTCTCCGTGTCTCCGTGTTGTGTTTTCCTGCCTCTCCACACCGTGCTGGTAGTGCTGCGCTGGATGTGAACGTGTGTGTGTGTGTGTGTGCGCGCGCGCGCGTGCGAAAGTTGGAATGACAGTCCGAGTCAGTGGCCTCAACCTCACTTCCTCATTGGTTTTGCATCCATCTGTGCAGGGTGGAGGACGAACAGGAGCAGGAACTGCATGTGAAGGCCAAGCACGCAGACGACGCAGGATACGACCACCACAACGCAACAGTGGTGAATGAGGAAGAGCTCGACGAGGGGGACCTGCTGGGATTGAAAATTCGGCACACTCATCGAGATGACCGGGGACTGAAGGTGGGTTAGTGTCTCTTCATTCTTGTCTTCTTGTTTCTTTGCTTCCTTCCTGCCTGCCTGCCCGGCTTCCTCCCCTTCTTCCTCCTTGCTCTCTCTCCCCCGCCCCCCCTTTTCTCTGTGTCTGTTTGTGTGTCTGAAGCCGTTCATCACGCTCTGCATCTCTGTCTACTATGTGATATGGTACGGTACGTGTGCGCATTCAAGAATCTCTCTGGCTGTCAAGAGCAATTGCGAAGTGTCTGCCTGGAAGGCTGTGAGTGAATGGCAAACGAAGTTGAAGCTTTAAGCATCGAGAACCGAAAACCGTGCACCCTGCCTGCCTGCCTGCCTGTCTGGAGGTGTCTGTGGTCACAGAAAACGCAGAAACAGTACAGAAGATCTCCTGTTTCTGCTTTCTCTTTCTCTTTCTCTCTCTCTCTCTCTCCACTTCTGTCTTCTCTTTTTTTTTTTTTCGTTTCTGTCTACGTTTCTGTCTATCTGCCCATCTGTCTGTCCTTCGATCTGACAATGGGACAAGAGAAGAAAAGGGAGAAAAACAAAAAACATACACTCTGTCCCTCGCTCTTGCTGGCTTGCTTGTTCGTGTCCTTTCTTTCTTGCTACCTTCTTTTTTTCTGTATCTCTCCCTGCTGTCTCTTTTCCTTGTGCGCAGACAATGGATGTGAGCGACCTCGAAGCTCAGGGAAAGTTCGTGTTCAAGAAACCCGAACCGAAGGCAAAAAACGCACAGGCTGCATCCTTGGCTCGGCAGCTCGGAGGGGATAGAGGGGGGGGGGACCCAGGGGAGCGAGAAAAGGAGAGGGACAGACCAGGCCCTTTGTCTCGGTCTCCTTTCGCTTCTGGTGCGCGGTCTTCGCAGCGAGACCGGTCAGGAGACGGACAGGCAGGCGCGATCATCTTTCTGTCTGAATTGCGATCGGTGTTCTCTCTCCTGCTTCAGCTTCTCTATTCTATCTGTCTTGCTGCTCCTGTGCCTCTGTTTCTTTCCCTCTCTCGCTGTCTCTTTCCATTCTGAGAGAACTGCTTGCATCGGGGGATAGGCTTGCGGAGCATGCAGGGACTATGCCCTGTTTGAACCTTTTTTCTTTTCGTTTCCTTTCAAATTGTCTTCTCTGGCTGCAGGGGTGAAGAGGAGGGAGGATTGAGAGGCAGGCCGGATGAGAGTAGGAGTAACGGGGGGTCTCGAGGAGACGGGCGGGGTCTCAGGGGGAGGGATGAGAGAGAAAGGGAGAGGGGGGGATGGGGGGGCAGGAGGGAGAGGAGTTGGAGCAGAGACAGAGACAGAGACAGGAGACGAGAGAGGAGCAGCAGCAGGGAGGGACGCAGGTACTCTGGTCGCGACCGAAGCAGAAGTAGAAGCAGGGGGAGAGGTGGCGAGGGACGGAGAGAGACCGAGAGATTTGGTCAAGGTATGCGAGCATGGGGGGGAGATGAAGAGAAAGAAAGACGGCGGGATCGAGGAAGGGACTCTGCAGCCGAGTATCGAAGAGATGAGAGGGACAGAGACAGGAGAAGAGAGAGGAGTGCGAGCAGAGAGAGGTACAGAGGCAGGGACACGCAAAGAGAGAAAGAGAGAGGAGGAAGAAGTCCTGACTATGCTCCTTATGAGAGAACCAGACGTGAAGACAAAGCACCCCCTCTAGAAAGAGAGGAAGCGCCGCCACACAGAACTGGAGAGGATTCTCATTTGACAGAGGATCCCTATGACCCTCCTGCACCTGCACTTGAAGAGGGTGGTATGTCTCCTCCGGGAGAAGGCACTGGTGGAGAGGAGGACTTGGGTGTAATGACTGAGGAAGAGATGCGGATAGACGATTTGTGTCGTTTCATTGACGAGGACAGAATGGAAGGGAGACGAGAGGAAGAAGAGAGGAGAAAGAGACAGGAGAGGGAAGCGGAGCGTGCCCAAGAGAGAGAGAGGGAGAGACACAGAGAAGAAGCCCGGTTGCCTGAAAACAACAGACGACCGGGCACCACTGTTGCAGAGAGGGGGAGGGCGCGGGAGCACCCCCAAGGTGTCCAGATGTCTTCCACCACTGCGAAAACCAAGAAAGGAGCCCTCAAGCTTTCATTTGGGGATGAAGAAGACGGATGAAGTGAAAAGACTATAAGTCAAAGATCCTGTTTTGTGTGGTTTTGTAAAAAAACTTTCGAACCTAATTTCGAGCGGCCCATACATGACAATTTTATCAACGTAATGATGTTAAATGATGTATCAAACCGACTTTAAACTATATGTAGCACTTAGTCTAGCAGTCAGTGTGATAGTACGCGGCACAGTAGTAACTAGAGTAGTAACATGAGTTCAATCATGCTCAGGTTAGCAATGATGTTATTAAACCAATTTAAACGTACGTTGATATTTCTCTAAATATTTTTAGAGCTAGCTTTTGAGCTAGCTGAATGTTCTTCTAGATCGATATTCTTTCTGTATTATCTCTAGGCGCCGCACATAGAAGAAAAAAAAAATAGGGAGCTAGTTAGGGAGGCTTTTTTTTTTCTAAACCGTTTTAACCAAACGCTCCTAAAAAAAGTTTGCGACCATTTAGCTTTGGGTTAGGGGGTGGGGGGGTGTGTGTGCCGCTGTGCGACCCATGCGGTCGTAAACGAACATTTGGATAGCCGCTTTCGATCGGCTCTGAAACTTGCTTCTTCACACAAGATGTGTACCCAACTTTTGATAAAAAGAAAACAAAAAAAAAAATTGGGATTTTTTTTTATGTACGGTGCTTATATAGGCCCCAAAAAAATATACGAAATCACATAAAGTCGTTTTTTTCTCTAGTTTTATCAATCGTCACGGTTTTATCCTACCAGTAACAAATAATTATTTAGATTTAAAATCACTATTTTATTTGATTGGCCTTACAATCATAAAATAGAATACAAACTACAGTACGTTATCATACTACTATATTCTTCAATAAACAATCTTACACATTAGCTTACACAATTTAGATTTTATTAGATTTGGTGATCTGATAGCCTCAAAAAGTTAGAAATAAAATTGCTAACTTTATGTATCTATTAAATGCATTCTTACCTTTAATTAAAGATTTTCAATAAATTCAAAAGGTTGGAGAAAGCAGACTTGTTTTGCATTTCGCGTACTCACTATTATCAGATACCGAAATCATTGTCAACAATCAACCGCAAGTTCTGTACAAGAAGAGTCTTCGAAGACCCTTCCAAATCAGGTACTGCTGAATTTCAAGGGTCGAGGGAGAGTCAAGAGGCAGTGCTTGAACGACCTCTTACATGTCCAACTCTCTCAAGAGAACCTGAATCTTTGCCAAAGCATCTCCGTTCCTAGAAGCCTTGCAGGAGTTGCGAATCTCGCGTTGTGCCTTTCGCAGATCCTCCTCGATTCTCTGCGAGAACGACAAGATGGAGGGCGTTTTTCTTCACGACAACAAAGGAGGGGCTGTGAGAAGGGCAGTCTTGCAGGACGCTGACCTTTTGCAGCTTCTTCTTCTCGAAACTGCAGTCGAATGTCTCGAAACTGCAGTCGGGGAGATGGGAGAGCGACTGGAGCTCTTGCAAGATCGTCTTTGAAACAGTCCGTCCAGCCTCCAGGAGTTTTTGCATTCGCCCTCCTGTTTTGGAGAGAAGCTCTTGGACCCGCTGCAAAGAGAATTGTGCGGAGGAATCGTGGGGAAGATTGAAAAGAGCCGGGGCTGCAAATTGAAATTAACGCCCTCGAGCGAACCTTCTCGGCCCTCGAGCGAACGGCCTGAAGTTTGGAAGAGTAGGTCCTTTCAACCTGTGCGACTTGGGACTCCATTTCCGTCACAATGCTCTCAAAGGAGGCTTCGATCTTCTGAGCATACTCCTTTCGCCTTTTCTTCAGCAGCGAGGCAAGCGCTTCCTGCAGAAAGCACAGCAACTCTGGAGGGTCCACAAATCGCAAAAAGTGGGCAGACCGTCCTGGACCACTGGACAGCTGTGCTTACGATCAGCTCTTCCAGATTGCAGTCTTCTCCTGGGAGGGACTTGCGCTTCCGTGTTGTCGGCACTGATTCCTCTGACACGTGCTCCTGCGAATTGCAAAGGGGCAAAAATGAGCGAAAATGATCAGATCCAGAAAAGAATCCCCTGATGGGCCACAAACTCACTTGTCTGAAAGACACGGAGTCATCCAGCGACGCCTCGGAGCCGAAACCACCTAGCTCAATGTCAATCTCCCCAAGATCGACGTCCACCTGACTCTTTTTCAGCCCTTTCCCGAAGGGCCGTCGAGCCTTCGGGACTGGAGACTTTTGCTCCACGGCGGGCATCTTGAGATCTGCGTGACGGAACAAACAGAACCAATCCATATCAGCAAGATTTCAAGCCAACTTTCAGGAGAACCAGTTGGAAGCTTCACTTACCGCCGATGTTCAATGAGAACAAACGAGACAAATCGTTCTCTCCGAGAGTGACAGAAGCAGGTGTCTGGAGAGGCGCTTCTTGAATCTCCTCGATTTCCGCCAGACCAAGGAAATCGAAACCATTCGCTGATGGTCCTTCTTCTGTGAGAATCTCTACGTCTCGCAGAGGCGAAGCAAACACGTCCCGTTTCCCCCCCTTGCCCCTCTGCCGTGGAGAAGAAAATTGGCACTTCAGCTTGTCTGGTTTCACGAGAGGAGACTCGACGCTATGTTTCTTGTGAAGCTGGAGTGGAGAAGAAACACCCTTGGACTTGCGGGATTCAAGAGGGGAAGACTTCTTTTTGCACTTGCGGGATTCGAGAGGGGAAGAGTTCTCTTTCTCTCCCTCGAGAGAATGCCTGTACGGTTTCCCGAATATGTCGTCAACGGCCTCATCGAACTCTTGTACGATCACGAAGCCACTGCAAACAGGAATGGCAACGAAGTTTCCTCTCCTCTCGATCTGTATGCTATCAAGTTGTTGACATCGACCTCGAGAACCGACTGACTCTCGCTCCTTTTGAGACTCCGTAACTTCGGGATCTTGTGAGTCTTCAATGAGGCTGCAGAGGCCCGGGGAGGGACAAGTGTGAGGGTGCCTTGTTTCTTCAAATTGCGCAACGGTCTCTGAAAAAAGCAGGACTGACGTGACTGAAGGAGCAGAAGCACGTCGGAAAGGGGACTGGTCTGCCTTCTCTGTTGTAGGCGCCGCCTCTTCAGCAGCCTGCGATGTCCGTCGCGAGGGCCTCTTCAACAGGGAAGTCTGGGCGTCACTGCGATTGACTGAATGTTCCTTCTGGGTGGGTGGCAAGTCCTTTGGAGCTTTGCTCAAGTCCTTCTTCTTCCGCTTGAGAAGAGATGGGGGAGCAGCCTTTTTCTCGGTCACACCAGCTGCCGAGGCAAGGTTTCCGATCTGATTCTGGCCTTCTGCCGACGAAGACGGCCCGACCTCTGCACGAGAAAGAAGCATATCATTCCAGTCTGCGCAAAGGGGATTCATTGAACAGTTGAAGGCCCTGAGCTTGACTCACCTTCAGACGGCACGTCCTCTGCGCCAGACGAGATCTCCATGGGCCTGTCTGCGAAGCTTTGCCATCCTCGATCTGTGCCCTTGTCTTTCCTTCGGCTTCTTCTCTGCCCTTCATCAGGAGCTCTGTCTGCGGAGGACTCGCGGGACTTTGACTCATGATCAGCCTTCGGGTCGGAACGCTTTCGCTGAAGAGGAGGAATCGGAGGGGCTGCCTCTTTGACAGGGGAGCCGGTGTCTTTTGCCTCAGCACCCTTGTCTTTCCTTCGGCTTCTTCTCTGTCCTTCATCAGGGGCTCTATCTGCGGAGGACTCGCGGGACTTTGACTCATGATCAGCCTTCGGGTCGGAACGCTTTCGCTGAAGAGGAGGAATCGGAGGGGCTGCCTCTTTGACAGGGGAGGCGGTGTCTTTTGCCTCAGCACCCTTGTCTTTCCTTCGGCTTCTTCTTTGTCCTTCATCAGGGGCTCTATCTGCGGAGGACTCGCGGGACTTTGACTCATGATCAGCCTTCGGGTCGGAACGCTTTCGCTGAAGAGGAGGAATCGGAGGGGCTGCCTCTTTGACAGGGGAGGCGGTGTCTTCTGCTCCAGCACCCTTGTCTTTCCTGCGACCTCTGTGGTCCTTTGCAGCCTTTTGCTGTGACGGACCATCCAGTTGCTGGACCTCTTCTTGACTGCAGCGAGCTGGCGCGTCGTCTGGCCTGCACAGGGCATACGAGCAAAGTTTGTCCGGTAGCTGATCAAAGGCGGTGGACAGTCAAAAGTCGAAGCTGCGGGACGCACCTGAAGAAGACGGTATCCTCTTTGTCGGAGAAAGAAACGCGCTTCCTTTTCGCTGGACGGGCTTCCGTAAAGTCTGCAGCAAAACAAGAAAGGAGGTTGTGAGCACTTTTGATGCGTGGAGTTCGAGAAGGGTTGCCACCACCTAGGAAGTACCTGTCTTATCCTGCCGATCACTGGAGCTGGTAGAAGCGGTGACAGTCTTCGAAGTGGAAGCCTTTGTCGTCAGAATCGACGCGTGTTCGGACTTCTGTGCCACCACCCGCTCGAGCCCTACAATCAATTCTGCTTCTGCGTGCGCACTATGCACGCTTCCTTCGTTCTCCGCTATATAACTGCCTCCCTCAGGATCCGAAGCCGGCTTGGTGCTCGCAACCACAACTCTTTTCCGTTTTTTGAGAAGTGAGGGAGCAGTCTCATCTGGGTGCGCTTCATTCAAGGCGGGATTCTCTTGGGGCGCCACAGAAGAAAGCTGCTTGGTGGAAGCAAGCACCACCCTTCGTCTGGCAGGGGCCACTTGTGATCTCCGACCGCCAATGAGCTTTGACACAAATGTGCGAATCTGGGCGGCATCGGATGTCGAAAGAAACAGCGAAAAAATCGAGCTTCGCGCTGTCGGATCAACCGTAGAATGCCAGCAGTTCAGCCAGTCCCACTGCCCTTCCAGATGTTCTTCACACTTCGAGATGCTCATGAGATCAAGGTCGAGCCTCAATCCTGAGTCGGTTGCTTCGCAACTTGTTACAGAACACCACGGAAAGTCGCAGCGAGCCAGGTTGAAGACGTTCGGCATTTCACTGTCATCCTGCACAGAAAAGAAACGGACAAAGTGTTTAAATTTCAACTGACTAAGCGAAACAGTTACTCCGAAACGTTCTTTAGGGCCAGTTCACTGACTTCGTAAAGGAGGGTGAAATTTTGTGACCCAGCGTCAAGCTGGCAGTTCTGGGCGAAGACAGCTTTCGCTCTATCCATCCCAACAGAGAGGTGAATTTCAGTCCAGCTCCTCCAGCCTTGCTGAATTCCGATTTCCTTCGAAAAGATCTCCTCCACAGTTTGTGCGCTGTCATCTCTCTTCTGCATAGATCGGAAGCATTCCTTCCTGTAATCTCGAGACAATCGATACTGTAATCTCGATGTAATCGAGGGGGCTTCTCTAAAAGAGGAGGTACTTACTTGAGCAAGCTTTTGCGCAGTTCCACTGCCGAAAAGCTCATTGAGAGCGCTCCCCAGAGGGTGCAAGTCGATGTTGCTGGACGAAATCGACCGAACAAACAGGAACAGGATGGTGTAGGAGAAAGAGTGGAATTCCAACTCAGTCGAGTGGATCAGCTCTTGTGCCAAGTCAATGAGAACGTCGGCATCGTTGTCCAGGATATATCGAATGGCTTCCTTTCGGCGTTTGCGGTTCAATGTACGCTGGGAGGCATCTTCCTCCGCAAAGAGCTTTTCTCGGTCGACGGTCCGCAGCACCTCAAGAATCCGGAGCGCAGTAACAAGCTGCACCTTTGAGATGACCAAGAGCGCGTAAGACTCAACTTCGCTTGTGCTAGAACGGCACAGCTGGTGGGAGGCTACGGCTCTGCGAAGCAAGCTTGAGAAAAGGAGCCCTGGAGTTTCCTTCAGATGAACCGAAACCACAGTGCCTTGAACACCAAGTTCGTTTTTCGCATCGGGATCTTCAACGAATGCGGTGAAATCGTCGAAGCCTTCAAGAATCTCGTTCGAGACCAGCCATTCAGATCTCAGTGCCTCGCTGGGAGCACCGTTGAGGCTCAGCGAGAAGAATTCGTGTACGAGCCGGGAGAAATCTTCCAAAGACGCGTTCGAGGGATCCCGAAGTAACCCTTGGGACTGCTCGGCAAAGCTTTGCCACATTTGAGCTTTGGCATGAGATTCCTTCCCACTTGAAGCCTTCTTGAGTGGCATCTTTCGGATCAAGGGCAAAGTGGCCACAAGGGCGCGATTGAAGACTGTTCGTGAAGTCCTGTACTTGAGGCTGTAGTCTCGCAGAAGTGTCAGCTCGACACGTTAGAGAAGCAAGACCAACGACCTCGACCAAAGAGTGTCAGACCTTTTGAGCGATTGGCAAAGCGGTGCAAAGCATTCGCGTGAGCTCCCACAAATCAATCGGCAATTCAATGATTAACGTTCATGGAATGTCGTCTGCATGCATGAAGCCCTTGCTGCTGAGTCCTGATCGAACGAATTCTTCCATGCAAGCGCACTCATGATGTCGACAATACGTACACTGGACATCTCGACATGAACACGCGCCTATATGTATTAATATTATAGAAATATACTGGCAAATACAGGCCGGCCGGCATGTATCTGTATATAGACGATCAAAGCTCTGTTGCGTGCACTTGTGTGTGCTGCACAATGTTGTTGCAGATTTAAGTGTTGCATGAAGTACGTGTTGCATTTTAAGGTCGATCCCGAAAAGTCCGCGCGTTCCGTTATTTGATTCGGGGCTTTGATTGCATGAATTTCTTAAGTCTTGCATGCATGCAAGGGGGCGCGCCGCGCGGTTGCAAGGCAATGCATGCATGGTTGGCACGCGCTCAAAGGTGCATGCATGTAGCAGTGTTGCATATATATATACGTGACACTGCGTGTTGCATGAATGTATGTGCTCCTATATACAAAGTACGTACTTCACGCAGGTCTATATATATATATAGCTTTAGTTGTGTCGATCGTTATGTATTTCTCCACGCAAGGCTCCAGATCGCTGCAATCGACTGTACTAAATAGTATAGAGTCGATCGTCCCTGCATGGCAAAGTGGCAAAGATTCAGTGACACGCTTTTCAGTCCACGAAAAGAAAAGCTGGAACCTTGATCGTCCTTTTGCTTGCAAAACTTACACGCTGGTCCTTTCAAGTATGATCACCCAACATCGACCCTTGAACACAAGTTGTTCCACACTGTAAGTGCATTTTTGGCTTCCCCCCCATCCGGTCATTTGTGTCTATCCAGACGAGAGTCGAAAAGACTGAAGACTCCATTTGTACGAACGCGAGGACCCAGAGCAACACTCCAGGCAGCATAGACGGATTTGTACGGAGGATTCTGGTACCAGCAGCGGCGCTGCTCATCTGCAAGCCATCCAAAAGCCCTGTGCAAAAAGAAGATGTGGAAAATTGGGCTTGGATTGACTTTGGTGCTACTGACTGGTCGGTCTGAACGCTTTTGCCTGTTGTCCATTTCAATATGCCACCTGCGCCTACTCCCACTCTCGTGGTCAGCCTTACCACGGTCTACTATGGGCTGCTACAGTCTGTATTTACGCACGTTTGAGGCTTCAGCGGAAAGATTCCAGTTCTCTTCGTTCTCCACGAATTTAGGTTGTCTGTTCTGCCGTGTCACTGCGTGCAGGTGGAGGGTTGTCAAGCCAGTTGTGGCCGTCAGTTGAGGAGGCTGAGCAGCTTCTCTCCTCTCTATCTTCCTTTCTCCCCTCCTCAGACAGCGAAAGCGGAGCGAGACAGGAAGATGAAAGCCAGAGACAGTCTCCGGAGTTTGTACAGGAGACAGAGGAGAAAGCGACTGCGGCAGACAGAGAGAATGAGCAAGCATCAGAGCAGAGACGAGAGGGAGAAACAGAAGCCGTTGAAAGAGATGAAGAGAAAGGAGCGCAGCAGGATCAAAAGAATGAAGTACCAACCCCTGGGGGATTGAACCAACAGGACAGTCCGGAGAGCAACGAATCCAAAAGCCCCAAACCTGACTCAGAAGAAGGAGAAGAAGAGGAAGAGTCCGATGACGGTGGAACAGAAGAAGGGCTAAAAGGCGCAGAGGGAGACGAGGAAGAGGAAAAAGAGGAGGAAAAAGCAAACGAGGAAGCAGCCGAGAAAGCGGGAGAGAATCCAAAAAGGTTGGCAAACCCCTTAGAAGGGCTCAAACTAGGGTCTCGTGTCTCAAATAAGCTTCTCAAGACACGTTTCAAAGCGAAGGCCGAAACGATAGAGTCAAATCAGCCCACTATGCCGAGTTGGAGGAAGAAGCTGGGGAAAAAGATAACCAGAAACGAATGTCTCGACCCAGAGACGAAAAGATACGACGAACACCCTGCCTGTGCTCTGCCTCCTTTTGTTGAAGTGGAATCCTTTGACATCTGGGAACCCCACCCTCTTGCTGCAATTATCGACAGCTCGATCACACTGGCAAAACACAAAAGGCGAAACATGCCTAGAGGCAAGGCCCTTTGCTGCGAAGAGAGGGGAGCAGCTTTTGGGGTCTTGTACAGTGCGATTGTTCGAAAGGACACGAATCTTGTCAAGGAGGCCGCGCAGGTCCGTCAATCTGCCTGTTCATGAGAATGTCGCAATCTGTCTGTGCAGAAAAATGGTTTCATTGAATCTGCCTCAAAAGCCTTCTCGGTTTGCCATCTACCTGCTTATGTGCTTCGGTACCAAAAGGGGGCAGTCGTTCAAGATGTTTTTTGTGTGTCCTTTCATGGCTGGGAAATTGGGCGGGCTCCTCAGTGAAGAGCCTTCGGCATTCTGTGCACTCCTCCTCAATTTGTGCCCCTGTGTGCACCTGTCTTTCACCATCCCCTCCTTGGCACACTTTCACATTCTGACTACCTCCCCCCCCCCTTCCCCCTTCTCTGTCCTTCCCTTTCCTGCAGGAGATAGGAGATGAATTCCACCTGAGCCCTCTCTCCCCCAGCCTCTGGTTCTCTGATGCATGGTTCGAGAAGGTCAGATAGACTGCCTGTTCTCTCTCTCTCTCTCTCTCTCTCTCTCTCTCTTTTTCTCTTTCTCTCTCTCTCTCTCTCTGTCTGTCTGTCTCTCTCTCTCTCTCTCTCTCTCTCTCTCTCTGTGTGTGTGTGTGTGTGTGTGTGTGTGTGTTTGTATGTATTAGGGGGGGTTGCAGAGGTCTCTTCTTTCTGTTTTATTGAAAAATTGATCAGTAGGATGGAAGACGACTTCGAGGTCCGATGGGTGAAGAATCCATTTTATTGGTGATTCAGACAGAGAGAGATGTAGGCTCAGTGATTTCAGTGCCTGGGTCTCTTTATAGCATGTGCCTTTTCATTCGCGTTGTTTGATCGATGTACGCGTAAAACATGCTTCCGTCACTGCAGAGAACGGCGGAGCTTGAGCAGAGGTACTGGATGGGCCAGTCGAACGCGGTGATCCTGGGGGAAAAGGGAAAGACAAAAGAGAAATCTTCTGCCAGTCCCCCCAGTGAAGGTGAAGAGACGAACAGACGGCACCTGATTCCCTTACCCTTCGTCCCTCTTGACATCTTCTCTCTGCTGCTGCTTCGAGGGGACCCCACCTTTGCCCGTGACTTTCTTCGCGAGATCCATGAGGGGTTGAAGAATATGGGGAACAAATGGGCTCGGCTGAGAGTGAAGGGAGGAAGGTCGATGACGTGGGGTACCGCGAAGAATCAATTGAAGGAAAATGAATATGGGTACCCGAAGGTCCGACACCCCCTGTGGCCTCGGGTACTGGCCACGGTTGGCTGTGCGAATGGAGAGTATGCCTTAGACGGATGGCGCAAACCGTTTGAAGATCCGTCTCTTTGTGATCCTTGGAACCGTCTCCGGAAAGTGAGCCCTGGTGAGATTCATGGTTTGGTGTCCCTCGTGAGAGATTTTGTGGATTTGTCGCCCCCTCCTGAAAATGAGCAGGACGGGAGGTGGGGTGTGGCGTCGATTTACGATATGAGATACAAACTTTCGGAGGAGGAAAAAAGAAAGTTGAACTTCTCAAAGTACAAATACAGATATGATCAGAGAAAGGGGGACATTTTACCCTCGGACCTTCCCGCCCTCGCCATCATTCTTCAGTCCCCGTATCCCAAAGTTCTGATCGATGAGGCCGAAAAGATCCGCAAAGACTTCGGAGGGCCCGCCAAGCGCGTCCTCGTGGAAGAAAAATTCGGTCTCTTTACTCTGGCAGCAAAATTTGGTCCTCTTTCCTTATTAAAAGAGCTCCGAGGTGAGATGGATGCAGAGGGAGAAGACCTACTCAAGCCTGAATATATTGATAATACAGACGTGAGTGGAGTAAGTGTAGAAGAAGGCAAGAACCCCCAGAGAGAATACAGCATCAGCTGGCTCTTTCAGTCTGCTCTATGCCACTCAGCAAATGACGGAAGTTCCGTTCTTTTCCTGAGTGAGAGACTGCGATATCAAGATGCGGAACTGTTCTTTCCCAGGGGAAACCCACATGAAATATCAACTGAAAGGAGTTTTTCCTGGGACGGACTACAGCCTGAAGAAGTAACGTTTAAGTCTCCGTCTGATGAGTATTTAGAGAGGGTCTTCTATCTTTTCGACACGCCCTGGTTTGAAGAACTGGACCCCAATCTTCCCCTCCCCAACATGTTTTTCATTGGAGCCGCACAAACGAAGGTGGAGGATTTGCTCGAGAACATTGGAGTCCACTCCAACGAATTCAAGGACGTCAAAATCCAGCCACCCAGATTGGCAGATTGCATCGTCGACATACAGCACTTCGAGACGCTCACGGGCACGGTAGCGGCCAAAATCCTCACACGATTCATCCAAGGTCAGCTCCGCGCAAGGCAGTGGAACTGAGTGTGCAGCTGGCTGCCTCATGGCTCCTCGGTCCCTCGTACAAAGCACGAGTCTCCATCTCTCTCTTCGATGGGTGTTTTGCTAGTGAGACATACTTGGGGGGGATTTTTGAATGAAGCGTGGCAGATCTTTGTGCTAGAGTGCTTGTCTGCTGAAGGCCAAAATGTGTGTGTCTGTGCATAAGTCGTCCTACTGATATTTCAGCGAGTCAATCAGAGGCTGTGGCACCGATTCCGTTTTGATTTTTTTTCGGCTGGTCATTTGATTGCCTTTGTGATCTTGCTTTTTGTGCAGAGAAACCGACTTTGACACTCAACTACTTCTCTTGCATCGACTACTGCACTCCCCTGTCGGTCCTCTCGCAAAGGAAACTGAGACAATTAAAGCGGCGTTCAAAGAAGGAAGGGAGGAATCAGGGCAGAAGAAGGGGGCAAGGAAGAAAAGAAGAAGGAGGGTGGGAAGGAAGGAAGAAGGGAACAAAGAGAGGACGGCAGGACGGAAGAAATGAAGGAAGAAATGAGCAAATCACGAAAAAGGGACGCAGAAAAGAATGAAAGAGAAGTGCGAACAGATGATGGACAGAAAGAGCCAAGAAAGACAATGAAATGCAACCCAGAACACTCTGGTGAATCCTGATTTGCACTACCTTTCGTTCTGTTACCTTTGCTTCTCTTTCTCCCCGTCTGCGTGTCTGCCCCACAGAGAGAAACCAAAGGTATTCAAAAGACAGCTTCATTATCCGCCTGTTTCTCTTTCTGCATGCACGCAATTGTTCTTGTGCAGAACTCGCGCCCTTCACGGCCACTCGATTGAAGTCGTCAAATCTCTTTTGGACTCCCAAAAAGTCGACGTTGACATCCTGCCCCCTGTCCCTTACTTGGTAAGTGCATACACAGACAGAAAGGTCTCGGACAGTTGGATTCCCTCGATCATAATTGTGAAATCACCTCATCACTTCTCTGTAACGCAGGGCCCGACCTTGGTTTCTTTTCTGCCTCATTCCTCAACACCCAGATTCAATCCATTTCTTGAGAACGATTTCCTCTCCCACAACGATTTTGATGTTTGTCCGGCTCCCGAGATCATTTTGTGTCAACCCATCGCTATGCTGACATATTTGCTTTAATCCTCCCCCTTTCATCATGTTGACTGACTTGCAACCCCTCTGACCGGACCGCCGGACACAATCGAATGAACAGGAATTCCAGCGGCGGGTCTCCACGATGACCGTCGATTACATTACGGGGACGGGGATGGGGGTGTACGACGGGCTAGAGGCCGAGTACTGCCCTAAGGATGCCATGCCGGGGCCCTATTTGATCACTCACGGGCCCCAGCAGCCCTTTTTGTACGTGTGGGGAAGACGGGAAGTGGACTTCGAGAGAACGATGCATGAGGTGCGGGTGAATGGCAAACCCATCGACCGATACCACCGAAGTGGTAGGCGCCTCACTGCGGAGGAAAAGGGAAAGCGCATAAAAAAATTGGACGACAAGGTCTCAACCGACGCAGACAGCGCCTTTTCGCTGCCTCCTCCAGGGGGCTCTTTGAAGAAACGCGAATTCAGAGGGCACCACTTTTTTTGGGATTGTGCAGGGTGCAGAGGTCTACCTGCGATACATGTGGCTGTCCGCAAGTCAGTGAGTTACGCTCTTTTTCGGCAAGAGCTCCACTTGTCTACTCTTGCGTTCTGTTAGAGGAACTCAATCAAATGATACTTACCAATGAGCCTTGTGACGCTCGTTGCATGTCACAGACACTTTATCGGCTGCACATGACTGAGTTCTCGCCCGGAAGGCTGATCGGCTGCAATGTTGTTTGAGAACACGAGACAAGAGATTCGCATTAGCACGTGGACAGAGACCTGCAAAATGCTTGGTTTCATTTCGAATCCTTTTGTTTTTTTTTTCTTCGTCAAACTGCCCATTCTCGATCTGTCTGTCCCTCTCCGTCCCTCTCTCTCCCTCTCTTTTTTTCTCTCCACATACATGCTCACTCTGTTTGGATCTGTCTGTCTGTCTGTCTGTCTGTCTGTCTGTCTGTCTGTCGGCCTGACCCCCTTTGTACAGAAGCCCGAGCTTCTTCGAGCTCCTCATGGCTCACTCCCCCCCTCCCGACGTGACGGTCAAAGACGCAGAGAACAGAACCATCTGGCACCACTGGGCTCTCACGGATCCGCAGGTGGGAGGGATCGAGGAAGGGAGGGAGGAAGTGAGAAGACATGGACAGGAGTGTCGTGGGGCGGTGATGGTCTGCGGGGGGGGTTGTATGCACTTCCAAGTGTGTAAGGGAAGGGTTTATAAAAAAGACCAATCGTGAGGTCCGACATCATGTTTCTTTCTTGGACTTGGCTGCGTCAACCACTGACAGAGTGTTGGTTCAGACAGCTTCCTTCTAGACATACCGAAGCACTAGCTGTTTACTACTCAGATCAGTTGCATGGGGTCCTCTACGCCTTTTTCGACTATTGAAGCAGTCATGCGCTTCTTTCTTTCTTTCTTTCTTTCTCGTTTTTTTTTTGCGTCCTTCTTTCCTTCCTTCCTTCCCTCCTTCCTTCCCTTTTCCTTCCTTCTGTCTTGTTTGCAGCGTCGCGGGAGGATGAGTGAAGAGATCCGTCACTCTGTCCAACCGCTGTCCACGTCCGTGCGTCTGTACCTGGACCTGTATCCTCAGAAGAAGAAGGGATTCGAGGGCCTCCTCAGAGATGCCTACGGATTCCCTCCAGGCTTCCGAGCTCTCCTGCTTGCACGCACCCGTGTGATCTCTCCCCCCACATGGAACAACCGGCCCCCTGTTTTGAGGTACAACACCGACATCCAACATGAACAGGATCCAGCGGAGTACACCATTCAGGACTTCTGTGAAGGCCTAGATACGGACCAGACGAAGACTCTCCTCGTCCAGAGAACACTAGGGCTCTCGAGTGCTCTGGGAGTGAAGGTCAGTCAGAGATCAGACAGACAGGGTCAGATGGAAAGGCCGTCAGAGATCCATTCACAGAGAGATTATGAGATTCTCACAGGGCCGAAGGCTGTTGCCGACGGAAATCTGACGAAGATGGACATGTGCAAAAATGGATGTATGTGTGTGTGTGTGTGTGTGTGTGTGTGTTTGTGCGTGTACGTACAGGTGAGGGAGTATCTCGACGGTGACGGCGCAACTCTTCTCATGTGGAGTGTCGCTCTGGGTCTTCATGATGTCACACGTACACTCCTTACGTACACAGACACCGGAGGCGTGGAGTTGCAGAAGTAAGCAAGATCTCCAGTTAGCTTCATCGATTGAGATCCGATTGTCAGATGCGTGCACTTCCCGGGCCACTTTCGATCAGGCAGTCAAAGAAACGGACAGCCATTTGGATGGATAGAAAAGAAAACCAGCAGCCGATCAATCGGCACTGAGTGAAAAACCTTAATTTTCTGTGATTGACTGACTTTTCCCGTCCACACCCCAGTTTCTGGACGATCGGTGTCGAACATGTCAATTTTGTTCCCCGGTTTCTTTCTCGTATGTGATTGATCAAAATAGTGCACCTGCAAGGACTACCCTGCATGCCGTCTTCTTGCAGGTGCAACAAATGCGACCTGTTTTTCTACAGTAGTGCGTTTGACAGCAAGTAAGCCACTTAGACAGAAACGCGACACGAAAAAAGTGGAGCGGCTTCTCAAAATCCTCTGCAAAAATTCTGAAATGGACTCTCTTCATTTCTCTTTCCCAAAACAAGTCAAGCTTTCAGCTCCCCTCCCTCGAAGCTCTCCCTCTGTCTCTCTGTATCTTCTCGGTGGGCGCACCTACTCTTCTGCGCCTTCCGTTATCTTGTTTGCCTTCCACACTCCCTTCCTGCCTCTGTTCCTAAATTGTGGTCTCTTTGGTGGGTGGGTGGATGGATGGATGGATGCTTGCAGGATGCTCTTGAGAGGATCCAACCTCTATCACATCCTCGCAGTCGCAGCACGAGACCCTCAATATGTCTGTCTGCGTGTTTGTTTATCTGCTTTTCCAAAGTCCTTTTCTTGGTGTTTTTCAATTGGTTGGCCTCCTCTCTCAATGCTCACCTGAGTGCCTTGTCGAGTCTTTTGCCTCCATCCGATTTTTCATCTGTGCATGCCTTTACGTTTTTTTTTCTTTCTTTTTCTTGCTCTCTCTTGCCACGATCCTCCTGGCTCTGTGCTCTCTTGATCTGTCAAGTTGCTCCGACTCTTTGCACATTTTGTGGATTGTGTAAGCTTAACTTGTTTTTCTCCTCATAGAACGACTCTGTCACCCCCTTGTCATGATAAGCTTCAGGCATCGTTTTGCCATCTGATCTCGCAGGCTCCTACATGCAGGAGGGTTTTTTGCATTCGGTTGACGACGATTTGACCCATCCATCTGCCTGCCTGTTTTTGAGTGAATGTCTCCCTGCAAATCTCTTGCACGAATTCCTGTCCCTTTCTGTGCCATCCTTCTCTGCCGGCAGAATGGATCGAAGGAGATGGTCGACATCCTCTCTTCCTCCCTCCAGACTCCCGTATATGAGGTGAGTCAGTCTTCCATTTTTCCTCGTCGTTTCGCTTCCCTTTCCTTGTTTCTTTCTTTCTTTCTTTCTTTATTTATTTATTTATTTATTTCTGTTTGTCTGTCTGTCTGTCTGTCTGTCTGTCTTTCTGTCTGTCTCTCTGTCTGCCTATTTCGGTCCTCCCCTTACCCTCCTTTGCTGTCTTGTGTGCGTTTTCTCTTGCAGACGAACGATGCCGGCATCACTGCCCTCCAAATGGCGTCGCTCTTCAAGGAGACAGACCACCTATTCTTGGTTAGTAAGTCGGGGTCAGGAGAGAGAGGTCTGCGTTACTACTGAAGATGAATTGGTCTCTGTAGTGTTCCGGTCGGTGCGAATCAGGAGCTGCTTCTCTTCTTTTTTTTTCGTTTTTTTGTCCAGCTTTGACTATCCTCTTTGACAGTACAGAGCCATCGGTTGGTCAAACTTGCTGTCCTAGGCCCCTTTTCTTTCGTTGGATGGGACCCGATGTTACTAGAAGCGAGAAAGATTTGTTGGGGTTTATGCCGTACACGGTCACCCCCCACCCGCTTGGCATTTTTGATGACTGAAGATGGTTTCCAGTCTTTCCTTGCCTCCTGTCCCCCTTCTCCCGATTCTTGAATGCATCCGTTACTGACCCCCCCTGTATCCTTACAGAGATACCTCCGTTTCGGCCCCGCCCTCCACTCTCTGAGTGAGGACGCAAAGGGAAACACAGTTGTGGTTTCCACCCCTTTGTCGGTGTCGGACCTAAGGAACATGTACACTTCTCTCATCCGTAACTTGATCACCTGCTCGCACCATCTGTACGACCCCCGGAAGCCTGAGGGAGAGAATCGGGCGGATACGTCACTCGACTTTCAGCACATTCAGATGCTCAGGACTGACGGTCGCGTTCTGAACGAGAAGTCGTATACGGATGCCTGGGTAGGTCTCTGGTGTCTTTCTGTCAGCTGATTAGATAGTCTTGTTGGGGCAATTTTGCAGTTTTTTGATAATTTGAATGTCTTTCGCACAAAGCAAATAATGAAAACTTATTGTGGCTGTCTGCTGTAACATTGCCGCACGCCTCGGTATTCCATGGAGTCGGTTGTCAGAATGTGTCCGGAGAATTGACGAGGTTCACAGACTATTTCTCTTTTCGAGATCAATCCGACTTGACGGGATCTTCTGCTGTGTGTCCCTTCCCGTGCCTACAGGACATTGTGACTTCTCTCTGGGGCATGGGGGGGGAGATTAACGAAGAAGTCCTGCGGGAACTCAGACAGAACCCTTGTGGGGGGGGACCTTCATCGACATCAAAGGACGGCAAAAAGGGTACAGAGGGGACGGAAGCCAGAGCGGATGGAAGCAGCAGAAAAAAGAAGGGACAAGTGTCACACGGGGGTAGTCAAGTGCCAGCCAAATTTCTCGAATTCATCTACCGAATAGACTTCATTCCTGCTTACCAGCGAAAGGTTGACGCAGGGAAGTTGAAAGGTACGTGAGAGGTGCACAGTACATGGTCATCCGCACGTAGGTTGCGTTTTGTGAACACGCATGCAGCTAGCATGATGAAAAATCAGTGACATCTACAACGAAATGATTTCCGGAATGGGGGAGATAAAAAGAAAGCAAGGAGAGGGTTCTGCCTTCCTAATTCGTCCATCTGCATGCAATCGTTTCTGTATATGTGCTCTTCTTTACTCAAGCTCTCCTTCAATGTAAAGAAATGCATCCGGCTTCTTTTGTTCCAAATAGTCTCTGACGTCTCCATCCAGGAACGACTGTGAGCTGACAGCTCCACATGTGTCCAAATCACCTCCATCCTTCATAAACGATCCGCCACCTGCAGGCCGACAGGAGTTCCCAGACTCGCATCTGTTCCAAAGTGGCATCTCCTTTGTTGACTCGATGGCAGACGCGGCGAGTGCGCTGAGACCCTCGAGGGACGAAATCAACAGAGCCAAAAAGGTCCGTCCACAAAATTGCTGTTCACGGATGATCGCCTCGGGGCATTGCAGAAAACAGGTAGAGGAGATTCCATGCAGCATACACCAATGCCAAAATACACACGTCTTCCGATCAATGGATATGACACGGCTGCAGGTCCCCAGGAGGTTCCAGTGGCTGCTCATTCACGTCGTGCCTGACCAGCAGAGGGCCGCCCGTCTCTCCGACTGCTTCCTTGCGCCCGTCTCATGGGGGAGGAGACACAAGGGGAAGCCTCTGCGGAACGGGGAGTAAGTGCAGTCGCTTCTCATCTCGCTTGCAGTTTATGGTTATAGTCTTCCGCTATGCGCATCCAGGCCCAGAGTCATATGAGAGAAGACAAGAAAATTTAATACGCATTCCGCTAAAGAGGAGTAAGGGCATGGGGTGGGGTTCCACAAGTGGGGCACCTAGTAGGGGGAGGGTATCTTGCTGAACATTTTCTGTGCAAGTAGACATTCATTTGGTTGTCACGTATGAGAAAGTTTTCCAAAGAGAAGAACTGTCAGTTGGAAGCATTTCACTTTGTTCTTTGATTTGATATTCAGCGCAGTGGTTAACCCTTTGTTTCTCGCTGGTGGAAGGAAACAATACAGCCGTGCTGTGATCCGCCAAGTGCATCTGTTGGCTGCATGTTCCGTGCATGTATGTATGCGTACCTGCATGGCTATACTTGCAGGGCATGCGATCTCTGGTCTGCCCTCTACCTCTGTCACTTCTACAAGGAACAGGGCCAGATGAGAACATCCCAAACTGTGAGACCCTGCATCATCCTGCTCAAGTACGTGTGTCTTCTTTCTTTTTTGCCCTCATGTAAATGCATACAATAGCTGATCATTGTGTTTTCCAGGAACGATTTCCATGAGCTTGCTTGGAACGTTCTTGCCTGCCTTCTGTTCAAATTTGTGCCTCCGCAGTTGTCTCTTAACCCTCGTCAAGACCCCTCGTGCCAGTGTTGCTGCCATTGTAATTGTCAATTGACTGTCTACGATTGTATCGATCATTGAAAAGCGAAACCCTTCAACCTTGCCTCTTTCCTTTACAGGCCCCTCCCCGAGTCCCTCAAAGTCTTCAACGGACAGCCGCAGAGACCCCAATTTGAAGTGAGTGAGTACTCGTGTTGGTTCAGCTCCGCATATGGGCAAGAGGGGGGCATGAAATGAAAACACTGATTTTTGACAACGGTCAGAAGCGGAACTCGATAGAATAAAAGTGAAAAAAGCTGGCAGCTTAGCAGAAGATTTGGCAGGTTTGCAGGAGATGGAGGCACGAACATCTGCGGGGACTCTGCAGGGTCGCACTTGGCACAGAAAGTGGGCGTGTATCTGTTTGTGCTTGTGTGTGTGTGTGTGTGTGTGTGTGTGTGTGTGTGTGTCCGCTTCCTGCTCTCTCTTCTATCAGGTGTGTCACACACGACCGGAGACAAAGAAAGAAGTCTCCCACTTCTTTCTGTGGCACACTCTGGCCAACCACCACGTGCACATCAGACCCATGAAATTCCGAGAGGGAGAACACCCAGAGTCAGTCAGTCATCTGATCGAGGCCTGATTTTCCACCTGCTTGTGGACGGATGTAGATGGATGAAGGCTCTCTCCGGTCTTCGCACAGCATTGATGAAATACTGGACAGTAGCGCAGATCTCAACGCTTTCCTTCATCGTATGCGCAGGGTTCCTGTTTCGGTGCAAGCAGCACTGGTCAAGACACAAAACCTGCACGGATGTATTTTTTTAATTTCCACACGCCAGATTGCTCGTTGGATTGTCTTTTCATTCCCTCTCTCTCTCTCTCTCTCTCTCTCTCTCTCTCCCCATCTATCTGTGAGTCTTTCTGTTTGTGTGGTTGTCTTCGTCTGCATTTTTGGCCTCACTCTCCGAGTCTTTGCATGAACCTCTCTTTCTTTGCAGAATCGACCGTCCCCTCTTGACATGCCGCGACGGTCCTGTTGGCCCGGCTCCTGTTGCTCCTTTGCTTGGCGGTGCATTCTCGGCACGCTCCTCTCGTGGGTGGTCATTTGCAGAAGTCAACCAGCAAGAGAAGAGCAAAGAGGACGAGGCGAGAGAGAGGGAGGAGAGAAGACACCAGTGGAGTGTGAAGTCTCTGAAGATTTCCATGAAAGTGTACGGCCAGGGGGTGCCCATTTTTACCAAGAAAGGGAGCGTGCCTCAACCAAGAGCGAAACATGAAGCTCTGAGCATTGCGCAGAGACACCAAATGCTCCCAGCCACCTCTGTTCTCTACTTTCGAAATTCTATTGTGGCAATAGAGGATGTAGAAATCAGAGGGACGCCTTCCTTCGCTCTGATGACATACGACTCGCAGGTGAGTCAACCTGTAAATGGTTCCTTTTGTTTTTTTAATTTTCTGACTAAGCTGACTTTCATGCTTGGACCGTCAGCCAAAGTAGCAACTCACGGATTCCCTTTGCACTCTCCCGACAAGCGGTAATGATAATCACTGAAAGCATACATAGAGAATCGATGTCTCTTGATCTTTTTTTCTTCTTCTTTTGACGAAGCTCATGCATGAACACTCTTTGCTTTTTACAAGTCCATTTCGTTCGTGGATTATTTGTTGATTTTCTGCTCTATTATAGAAAATTTCATAAAAAGAAGCTGATTCAGAATTAGCTGCTTGCGCATGCGCAGAGAACGAATCTTCAAGTCAACCTCTTTCTTTTCTCTTCTCTTCTCTTCTCCCTTCTTCCATGCAGGTGATTCTTCGGAATGTGATCTTTCGGGAGAACGGAGAGTGGGCAGCAGCGCTGGGACGATTCCCTTATCTAGAGGACGAATCGGGGAGAAGACACCTGCCCTTCTGGCTGCTCAACGGCCTCATTCCGTCCTTTCCTGAAGGGTCGCTATACTCGCTGAGAGGAAACCAATTCGTGAGTTGGCTTTCCATTTCTGAAATACCATTTTTGATTTCTGAAGGCCTTGACATCTTAGGCGTTTGCAGCCTTGAATTGATTACTTCTGTAGTTCAGTGCGTCTGGCTGTCTAACAGACTGGTTGGCCTTCTCTCTCTCCTTTCCGATTTTGACGAAGTCAAAGAAGTGCATTCTCTTTGTTGCACACGACGATCCATGCCATGCCGCGGCGTGGAGCAGATTCTAAACCCACACAGAGATTTGCTGCGACCGTTTGTGACTCTATTCGCTCAAAGAGGCGATCAGAAGAGTCTTTCATTCCTCCCAAAGCATCTTACAGAGGCACGTGAACAACGTGACTTGCAGGTAGGGGGGGCGGTGATCCTCGCCCACATTCTCCCATGGAAGCACCGCAACCGGATAGAGAACTGCAGATTTGAGGACAACAAGAACGCGATCTTGGGGGGAGGGGTACAGCTGCAGCTGCTTCCTCATTCCACTCCTGGGGACGCATCGTCCCTCGAAATTATAGGTCGATGCAGAGGCACACAAACGCGGAAAGAAAAGTCCAAGAGAGAAAGGCAAAAATGGAATAGACCACCTGTGAACATGAGCATTCCGTCACTGTCGCATGCTTGCAGGTTCTGCTTTCAGGCGTAACCATGCCCTTCTTGGAGGAGGGGGCGTCGCAGTCGATGCCCTCTCGTTCAGCGTCCGTTCGCTCCGATTGGAAGTCTCCAGCACCGTTTTCGTGGGAAACAGGGTGGGTAAGACCAATACATATACTTCGCACTATTCATTGGAGTTGTAGAAGGAAGTGAAAATCAATGTTTTGCGTGAATTTGTAGAGTGAAAACCTGAGAATGTGCGAAGGGACAGCTCGACATACACGTAGAGACTCTCTCTCTCTCTCTTTCTTTCTCTCTCTTTCTCTCTCTCTCTCTCTCTCTCTCTCTCTCTTTTGCTCACTCACTCGCTCGTTGACTCACTCGCTTACTCAGTCACTCACACACTCACTCAATTGCTCACGCACTCGAGTACTCACGCACTCAAACTCACTGAGTCACTTGCTCATATCACTCCCACAGTCTCACATACACACGCACCCTGACACACACAAGGAGGCAGTGAAAGAGAGCTAGTGAGAATGCGGAAGAAAAACAAAGAAAACCATGCCAAGAGAGGAAAGTCCTACTGAATCCCGTTGATCGTGCTCGCACCCTTTCCTGCCTGCAGGCCGTTTACGAGAAGCTTCCCCTTCCCTCCATTACTGACGAAGGCGGCACGGAAAAAGAGAGCGACCTCTCTCGTCTCCTCATATCTGGAGGAATGAAGGACTCGGGGGCGTTGGGGGTTGGGGGGGCCTTCTATGTCGATCCGGAAACGGGGGCAGAGTGGGCGGTGGCAGAGCAAAAGAAATCAGTGCGGAGCACGGGGATCGACATCAAGGCCACAAATTGCTCTTTCCTGTCAGTGAGCATGCATGTTTTACATATCAAGCTAAACGTATAGATAACTTCGAGATGCGTACAGGCTGCAGACTGACTGACTGATTTCTGCGCTGGATTTCAGAACAAGTGAGACATACACAGATATGACTTGACTGTCAGGTCAGACACCGCGTATCCTTCTATTTTGGGCAGGCCTGCAGAGCTTTCTAATCATTTGTCGAGGTAGGTGCCTTTGCTTGTGTCTGAAATACACAACTCGGTTCTTTATGATTTTGGTGCGTGCGTGCAGGCAGAACGTGTCACGCAGACGGGGGAATGTGGCACTGTTTGGGTCCAAATTCAACGGCACAAACTTGCTCTTCGAAGGGAACGTGCTTGCCAACCGCGTCTCATTCCCTGTCCAGTCAGCCGGCCTTCTGGTTTTGGAGCTGCGACACGCTCCAATGCCTGTGCGACTCCACAACGCGGTGTTCAGAGGAAATATTGTTTTGAAGGCGGGGAACCAAATACCAAGCCATATGATTGTGTCTAGTGAAAGACAACGTCAGCTCTTTGACGCATGCATGCGTCTGTCAAGTGGTTCATTCATTATTGACCATAAATGACTTTGTGAGATGTTGCACTTTCTTTTCTGGTACTTGCACTGGTGCGTACTGCAGAAACGTCAGTCATGAGAACTTTGCAAGTGCAAATCATCAAAGGATTCCAATGATCATTTTGCTTGCCTTTCGCTTTCCCTCTTCGTCTCTCTGCCGCTTTGAAACTCCTTAAAGTTTTTTATTCGACAAAAATTTCACCGCATCTGCATGAATGTATGTATGAATAAATGAGTGAATGATTGCAGTGATCAACGAGGAGATGTCAACAACAGCTCATGACGAGAACACCGGAGACCACTCCTCTGAGACCCCCCTTTATCTTCTGGGTTCCTCGGAGAAGCTCATTTCTCTGTCATCCCTGGTGCTGCATGACGGAGACGCCGATGAGGCAAGCGCCCTGGTGATGTGGGAGCGGGAGGCCGTCAGGAGAGAGAGAAACAGAACGAGGAGAGCCGTCGGACCGGAAAGGGACCTCATGCACGTTATCTCAGTCAGTCAGTCAGTCAGTCAGGCAGGTAGTCAGAGAGTCAAGTCTGTCTGATTGTACTCAATACCTGTAAATATTCTGAAGAAGGACACACACCACCACAATCTAGAAGTTCAAATTTAGTGAACTTGTGCGCAGAAAGGAAAGTTTCTTTCAGATTGCCATTGTGACGTAAATGTCATGGCTTTGTTCCTTTATCTCTCAGAGAGGGGGTTCCGTCCTGATCATATCGTTGCTTTCAGCCTGTTTCTGACTCTGAAACTTTCTTTGCTCCCTGGGCATGTGTATGTGTATATATCTGTGTGTGTGCGTCTGTCTGGCTGTCTATCTGTCGTCCCAACGCGTCTGTGCAGCACCACGGCACTGAGCAGCGAGAGTTTGTGGACATAGACCTCAGGTGCAGGTCCGGTGAAGTCGTGAAGAAAATCTTCGACTCGACCAGCAACAGGTGGCGGTTCTTCTGTCAGGCCTGCACGCCCCCATCCTTCAAGGTCTGTTTTGAAAAGATAAAAGTTTGGAGAATTAACGGTGCTTCTGAAGTCGAACAGGATCGAGGAAGAAATGTGTTGACAGACTATCATTTCTTTGGACTATTCGTCTTGCCACACATCTCCCTAGTGCTGTGTGTCGAAGAAAAAGACAGTAAAGATGCTTCTTTTGAAAGTCGATTTGCCTTCCTTTTTTGCGATTTTTTTTTGTCTTTAACGTGCCTTGACACTCATGTGAGAGCCCTTTCATTGATACCTGTACAGCGTTCGGATCCCTACAGAGCGCCCATCCTATTTTCCTCTTTCGTACGCTTTCCTCCCTCCATATTTGTCTCTTTTACAATCTCCTTCTTTCTATCTGTCTATCTTTCTATCTGTCTTCCCTCCATACCTGTCCATCTGTCTATCAACCTTCATCCATCAATCGAGTTCTTCAAACAGCTTCAGCAACAGGTCATTCACGGGAAACGGGGATGATCTCTATCTCTATCTCTGTTGTCCACATGTGCTCTCTGTGCCTTCCTGCCCGATTGATTGACTGCATGCAGGTGGCTAGAGGAAGAATGACAGTGGACAGCGAGGGGAAAACCGATGACGAGCGCTCAGAAGGCAAGTCACATTAGGCAATAGAGGTACACAGGGGTATCCGCAAATCTTTCTTGGTTGACGTGCGCATCCACATTGTAAAAAAGGGATGTCATCAATTTACACGAGGACGATGTTTTCAATATCTGGCATTCATCTGGCTGCCTGCAGGAAGAAATACGCGGAACAAATGCGCAGGCGCAGCTGATTGTCCTATGGGAGCTGACTGCAAAATGGTGGGTTGGATTTTCACACCCGTTGTCCAACTATCTGCACTGCCTGAGGGTCTCTGGAGAACCCCGCTTTCCTTTCCTTTCTTTTCCTTTCCTCTCCTTTCCTTTCCTTTCCTTTCCTTTCCTCTCCTTTCCTCTCCTTTCCTCTCCTTTCCTCTCCTTTCCTTTCCTCTCCTTTCCTGTGTCAGAATTGCGCACCTTTCGCCTTGACTGCGTGCAATCGCACTACCAACTGCGCGGGTTGAGTGTGGCAGTTGCGTGATCATATGATAGAAGAAGCTTACAAGGATGTGGCATCTCCTGAATGTCTTTTTGTCCTCTGTCCGATTTCTCCTTGAACCTGCAGGGCGGTACCCTTGTGTTTGCCCAAGAAGACCACCAGTGTCTCCAGATGAGATGGCTGGAGAGTGTGAACTGCACGCTCTGTCCTCCTGGGAGATGTGGTCCCAGCAGACGGGCAGAGTGCGAGAGAGAAATCAGTGAGTTGGGAGGAGGCGCTCGAGGGGCTCGACAGGGCTCTGCTGCTGCCGCTGCTGGGGACCTGTATGGGCGTCTTCTTCTTCGGCAGCAGCGGCAGCAACAAGCGGACCCGAAGGGCAACACGGCGTGCGAGACGGCATTGAGGGAGGGTACACGCACACGTTGCCCAGGTTGGTTCTTTTTTCTGGCTGTGTTTCTGTTCTTTCATTTGCAATGAATCTGTGAATTACGTGTACGTGTCTGCTTATGCGTGTGGAGGGAGAGCATGTAATTTGATAACGAACGATCAAGCTCCTGCTCGAACGAAGGCTTACGGCGACGGACGGCCTCCTGAGTGCATCGATAGAAAGACCACGAAGACCTTTGACTGTAACAGTCTCTTTCCATAAGTCCATTCCCGCATAGGTATTCTTCATGGAAGTTTGCATGCGTGTTTCAGGGATTGTCTGCCTTTAGCTCAAATCCTCTTTGTGATTCCTGCAGGGCAGTCGAATGGCCTTCTTTGTTCGTCCTGTCTGCCAGGATCCTCTCTGATCACAACTCTGTGGAATTTGGGTATGTCGGTGCATCGGTTGGTTGGAGGGATTGAGGGGAGCTAGGGGGAGTCAGTGTGTCGGCCTGCTCGTGTGTCTGCGTGGAGGCTGGGGGGTGCTTTGTTTTTGCATGCGTGCAGATTCTAGCTTCGTCAATTATCAATTCTGTTGCCTCTGCTACCTTGTGCTGGTGTGGCATTCATATGTTTTTGCCGTTTATGTACACGGTCTTGGATGACATCCATTCTGGCTGGCTGTGCTTCTTTCTTGGCTGCAGAGCAATTCTCTTGCGAGAAGATTTGCGCAGTAGAGGCGAAGAAGTGGACCAATTTTGTAAAATGGGGAATTCCTCTCTTCGTCGCTTCTCTGTACAACGTTTTGCTTCTTTTGACTGATGCCGGTTCTCTGGGGGTTTTCAAGTCGTTTGTTTCTTTTGGGAACTTTGTGGCGCTGCTGAAGCTGGACGTGCGGGGAGACTCTCAGGCGGTGGAAGACTTTGCCCTGGCCATCGGTCTGGTATCAGACGAGGCGCCGCGGGGACTGTCGGAAGTCAAGAGAGTCAACGTGGGTATATTTGTTTTCCTTTTTTTTGAGAATCAACGTGGGTCTATAGTTTTTGTTTTGCGTTGCTTCATGTTATGATGAAACTGTATACGCAACCTGATTTGGGTGAGAGGCTCAATGGTATTGTTGTTCGCGCAAACAAGAGTGGAGGAATCAGCGCTCCAACAAAATGCTGGACGAAAACCTGCGTTTCTCTTCTGTTTGCAGGAGTGGGGCGTGTGGAGTTCTTTCCTATTCGTCTGCCTTCCTGCCAACTTCAGAGATGCAGCCAGAATGGGATTCCGACTGTGGAAGGTGCGTGCATGTCCGACTCGGTCGTGTAGGTTTGGGAAGTGAAACAGAACACCCTTTTTTTCCTTCTTCTCATTGTGACCTTAGGCTCTGTATTCTTCTGTGACAGTTCTCTCTCTCGTCACCTCTCTGCCCTTATTTGTGGAGAGCAAATTTATAGATAATTGGAAGCCTTCAGCCTATTGAGGGACGAGTTGGCTTTCGTTTTCTTTACTCTTGGCGAACCTTCCACTCACGTCTGCGTGATTTTCTTGTGGCCGTTTGCAGCCCATCGCTTTGTTCGTTACAGCTTTCTTCGTGCTTTTCCCACTCCATCTCTTTTTCTTCTGGAGGCGCTCGAGGAAAAAGGCCAAGACAGGAGACATGGCCGCAGCGGCTGGAGGGGGAGCGGGACGGGGGGAGGCGCAGCCTCTACTTGGGGCAGGGGGGGAAGGCAACAAAGACGAGGGGGGACAGGTGAAGGGTGAAGAAGACAGACGGGTGGAAACAAGTGGAAGTGACCCACTCGTCTCTGAAGAGAATGAGGGAATTGCTTTGGTTCCTGTGGAATCTTTCTCTTCTTCTTCTTCGGCTGCTGGGGGTGGAGGGGTGGCAGAGAGGAAAGCTGGGGAGATACTTAGGGGAACGGACGGGCCTCCTCCTCCTCTTTCTTCGCTCTGCTTGGAACTGGTGAAGCGCCCCTACATTCAATTGTTTGGCGCTCATGTGATCGTGATGTTTCCTTTGCTTGTGAGCGTGGTGTCGGACTTCTTGTTGTGTACAGTTGTCTTCGAGGTCAGTCGGTCTATGCGACTTCTTCCATTTTTGATTTTCCGCGGTCTGTGTGCTCGATCAGCACTGTCTTCTTTGACAGCAAATTTCAATGGCGGAGTCGTTTTCTGTGGGTGTATTCTTCCTTTGGCACGGATTTACTCGCAGTCTCTCATATTCTCTTTACCCGTCAGTCTACCAAACTCTGTGGTTGTTTTGATTCCGTTCTTCCTTTTTTCGATAGAAAACATGTCGTCAGATTTGCATGCGTATCTTTCTTCCTGTGTCTTCTTGACATCCTGGTCTGTTCATGCAGGACGCGGCAGAACGCGAGAATGTTCTCAAGTGGCGTGTATGGAAGGCTCCTTCGCTTCCATGCTACACAGCTGCCTGGTGGACGTTGGCGTTTGTGTGCACCCCACTCCTCTTCCTTGTCCCACTCGCTCTTTTTGCGGGCCTGACCTTCAAACATCGGAGGGAGTCTGTGGAAGAGGGCTTCTTCAATGTTTTCTCGAAACCGTACAAACCCGCTTTTGAGTGGTAAGCAGTGATGTGTGCGCTCACAAAAGGGAACTGAGAATTTCATTTCTCTCAGGAAGTCCTGCACTCTGATCACAACAGTTTTTTTTGCTTTATGAGACATGAGCATTCTCCTGCTTATGTAGAGAACGAGTCGTGTCTAAAGGGCATCAGTAAGTGGGTTCTGTGGACGTTTCTGCAAGCATGAGAGGAATCACTTGGACTTCTGATAGTCCTTTGATTTTCTGGGGCGTTCTTGAGCCGACTGCGAATTTCTCCTATTCGTGTGTGTGTGTGTGTGTGTGTGTGTGTGTGTGTGTGCGAGTGTGTGAGTGTGTGTGTGTGTGTGTGTGTGTGAGTGTGTGTGTGTGTGTGTGTGTGTATGTGTATGTGTACGTGCAGGTGGGATGCCACAATGATGGCTCGTCGTCTCTCCGTCCTCTTTGTCTGTGCCGTGACGGAGAAAGAGCTGTTCGAGCAGAGACTCGTATTTCTTCTCTGCTCGGCCTTTCTCGTGTTGCATCTCACTGTATGGTCAGTGGAAGGGGGGCATTCATTCTTCTGGCCGGCACATGCATGGGTCCAGTGCGGCCTTGGCCCCGATCACAATTAAGGGCGTCTTTTAATCCTGTGCTGCAGCACCTTGTCCTCCTCACTTTTTGTCTGAAACCTTGCATAGAGACAAGGTTGCGTCGCGTCGTTTGTTTTTCTGCTCTGCATTCTATGCAGCCCTTTCAAAGACAAGTGGGACAACTGGACAGAAACCGCGTGCCTCTTCAGCCTGGTGCTCCTTTCTGCCACCAAGAAAAGCACGGCGGTCGGTTGGTCGGTCGGCTTCTTCGTGAGTGTCTGCGTAGTACCTGAGTTTTCTGTGAGAAAACTGGAGGAACGAAGAGGGGGGCAAGTTCTGTCGTCCCTTCTCACTGAGACTGCAGAATAGTCGCGACAGCTTTCAGATGGAACAGTTTGAGTCTCAATATCGTGAAAGGGAAGTAAGTGAGCTGTGGGATAGATGTGCTGCCTTAATTTTGCAGTTCTGCATACGAGATGTCAGAACAATTCTCACCGCCTCCCTTCTTCCCTTCAACCCTTCGTTCTCCCTGCTATCGACACACAATACAGTGCACACACCCTCGCTGTGTTTTCCCGAGCTTTTCTCTGCGCATGACCTAATTTTCTTCCCATTTCTCTGCCTGCAGGAGAGACACGCTGCCATGGAGAGAAGCCAAAGTTTTGTGTCCTACCACAACGTATTCGTCAGTCACACTTTTCTCCTGACTGAATGGATGTGTTTTTAATGGCGCAATCCAAATACAAAATCCGTCGAACAATCTTTCGTCTACTCGTTCTATTTTAATACAATTTCTCTTGTACAAACACCAGCTCGGCATTCTCTCTGTGAGTCCTACTCCCTTCAAATGCACATTTGCAGTGCTTTCGATCAAAAGGGACATCTTCGCATGGCACACGAGAACATTGAAGTCTCTCTGGAGTGTGTAGTACACACCAGTCGAAACACCCCTTTCTGCTTCCAAAATAAATTGCAGCTCCCGACCTTCAACACCGTCATCATGTGCCTGCCCTTCGTCTTTGTGCTCTTTCAATTCGGTACGTAGGGGAATGAAGGAAGGGAAACCAGCATATGCACGCAACCCGATTGCAAAATGCACGGATGTCCAAAGGGGAACGCATGGGTGCATGGACTGAGAGGAAGAAGGCCATGTAATGCGGACAGTCTTTGAAGTGGCTCAGGCAACCACAAGGATATTGAGCACTTCTTGGCAGTTTTCCTGCTGACGTTCAGGCCGAAAGACGGCGTTAAGTTTCTCTCTCTACCACAGTTTCAAAGACAAGAAGTGTCTCTTGTAAGCAGATCTCAAAAAGTGTGCATTATGCCATTTTGGGCGTTTGCAACACTCCAAGGACTCAGCATCTCCTCTTGGCTACTTCTGATGCGTGCGTCATTCCTGCAGGATGGAAGAGGGTGGCTCCGTATGCCTTGTCGTCCGTTGATGGAGACGAGAAGGGCATGGAGTGTCTTCAGGAAGAGGAGGAAGGAGACGGCGAGGGAAACCTCCGGGAGGAGGAAGTTCCCTCAGAGGAGGGCAGCGTTCTTATAGACACTCTTTCTGACTGGAAAGAGGGAGACGGAGAGAGAGAAGAGATGGGTGAGCGCACAAGCGATTGTCAAGATAAATCGTCTGACGTCGATCTTTCTGCCCCCCTGTCTCTCCTCCTAACTCTCCCCCTGTCTCGACCTGACAGACGCGGGAAGGCGCCAGCCGAGATTGACGACGTGCAAAATAGAGTTGCACCAGAAACACAAGGAGATCCAAAAAAAAGTGTATCCGAGTCCGAAAGCTAGCGCTTAAACCAAAAAACGAGATGTAGCCCAGAATATTATAGTGGCAGCATGTAGCGTCACGTCTGTATATATTTATGGCGGCATATATCAGTGCCTTCCTGAAACTTAGCCAGATGCTGCCAGAATTGTCCCTAAAATATTTCTCAGAAACGTTTTTCATTTTTTTTTTTTTCTTAGTATTTAAATTCTATTGTTTTTCTGACATTAATTAACTTGAAAAAACTTAAACTTGAAAGAACCTACGAAAGAACATGTATATTTAAAAATATCCTATCCATTTGACTTAACAAATTTTATTTTCAATATTTTTGAACAATTCTCCATTTTTTAAACTTATAAACACAAAAAATATTTTTATATAATTTAATATCTATAGACATGTCACAGCAAAAAAAAAAAATCTATAGAAAAACGAGTTATCTGCTTTTTTTTTCTTTTTTTTTTGCCTACAACACCTTGTAATACTTGTGCAACACCCGTGCAATTTACAGGTACTAATTATAAACAACAGTTGTTTTAGAAAAGAAAAAAAAAATGTACCTGACAAAGAGAGTTTTTTTTTTTTTTCTCTGTAATACCCCTAGTTTAATATATTTTTTTCCAATTCCAATTTGCCTCATAAATTTGTTTGGAACTTTCTGGAACTTAATTTGTAGAAAAGCTTGAGTAAGTTGAGTTTAAATCTAGGTTTGAATTAGTTTAAAATTTACTGTATATACGGTACTAAGAACTAAAGTAAGAATTAGAAGCTTGCATGCAATATAATTAAAAATATGAAATATTAATGATAAATATGAATATGTAGCTCAAATTGTATGCAAAAGATGTCAATAAGCTGGCTGGAAATCTTGGTACAATCACTAATCACTCCTAGTAGCAGGCTAGCAGCCACTGTCACTAGTCAGACTACTACTAATCTACAACTACGAAGAACGCCAATTTCAATTCGTCGCCAAAAAAAAAGATATGAACAACTTTGAAGAGACACATACCATGGACTGCTGCTGAAATTTCTGTTGGGATCTAACCCCGCTGACATGAATGTTGGTTCATCCATTAATTCCACTCTATGTATGCATTCCCGCCCGATCAATATCGACTGTTCTGATTGACATACATGGTCATGGGAGGACTCCGTGTTTCCGTGTGAACTCTGGAGCGCTCTTCCCCAACTGCCGCACCCAAAAACCGCTCGGTCCATTCACACCCCTCACGTGCTTCACCCCCATATAATTTTTTCTCCATCGATCGAAGTGCTTACTTGGAATATGTTTCATCCAATACGTGACCTTCGGCACAACTGATCGCTGTGCCAACCACACCCGTCTCCATCGGGAGGATTTCGGAAGCTTCCTCCCGTCTCTGTCATCTATCGGGTCCTGTTGGGCTCCGAAAGCCTTAGAGGCGTAGAATCGGGGCACATCCACTTTGGCGTAATCTTGCAACTCCTCTTGATCCCGCGGTAGGGGAATGCCTAATTCCTTCCGTCTCATGAACCAGGAACGAATAACTTTCCGTTGCTCATGCTCAGAGAGCAACTGCTCAACGTCACGCTTTTCAGATTCTGCAGCCTCTGCAATGAGTTTGAGGGCAGAGTGACTGAAGATCTCTCGCTGATCTGAATCCAATTCGTCTGGGGTCATTGCCTCTAACATTCGGATTCGTTTCTTCAATTCGGACATCGATTCGTCCTCTTTTGGACTCAACCTCTTGCGCACTCGCGACACGACATCCTCCCCCGCAAGGTTGTGTTCAGCCAATTTTCTGAGCATCTTCAAAAATGCCCTGTATGTAAACTTGCCAGGGGTCTCCATCATCAAGTCCGTCGTATAACGAAATGCCTCGTTTTTCTTTCTTTCCCCCCTCTCCTGCTGAAATGATGTGTACCGGTCTCCAATTAGCTCGGTCACTCTGGATTCAGACAAGACTGAGAAGACATCAGCTAGTCTGTCCATGGGACCCCGGCGTGCCCTTCCTTCCCGGGCCCTTCTACTGGTCCCGTCTCCTAGCAGTCCGATGGGTTGGTTTCCCCTGGGGTTGAACTCTGAAGAGGACCCGCTCTTGTACAGACCAGAGTGGTGTCTGTACTGGGAGTAGGCGAACTGGAGACGGCAGTCAGGGACTGAGGGGATGGTCCCGTCGGTTTGGGGAAGGATGGGCAGAGACGGAGAGCTCCGTCTGAGGTCGGAGACGGGAAATGAAAGAGACGAAAAAGAAACGGTCTGCGGAGACGGGGAATCGATCTGGTCCAGGCGGACGAGACGCGAGGCTCCAGCAAAGGGGGCAGCAGGCAAAATGCGACCATGCAGGCTGGAGCGGGTTCCTGAAGCGCGGAAAGCCAACATCCTAGCTCTAGCCGCCTGCAAGCGCGTCCTCTCACGTCTCTGTCAATCAACCCCTCCTCTCCAAATTTGCCAATTCCCCTCCCTCCAACGGTATTCCTCACTACTAAACCACAAGTGACTGTCTGGAAATAGCCGAGAGGGAAGGATCTGACTGAAAAATTACCTAAGTCAAATCGGCTTCGCTCCTTCCTCGACGTCTTGATTTCTCTGTTTGATCATCATCAGGTCTGAAATTCCTGGCGGATTGCAACTAGGAAACAGAAGGAATCCACCCGTCTACGCCCAGTTTGGTAGTCAGAGAGGCACAATTGAGCAGCTTCGTCAGAGAATGTCAGAGACGAAGCTTTGGGGGTTCAACGAATGATACGCACTTGTCGGCGTGAGTTAATTGCCATGGCGCATGCACAGGGTTCCCCACTGCCTATGCATGCATGAATGCCGCCAGAGGACCGCTGGTCCGTGCCCGGGCCCGCGGCGCCGCGCAGAAGAAGGAGCATGCCGGGGCCCGATTTTCTTTCACTCTTTCTTCTAAACGTCTCCATACTGTCTCTTCCGACTACTTCCGACATCTCCTTCTGCAGGAGAAAGAGAAGCGAACGTACCCCTCATGTTCGATCCGCTGAACTGTGCTAACGGATGGAACCGAAGCTTTACATCTGAATTTTGTTATTTTTCTTGTTGTATCCCCATATCATTGATTACCATTCCTTTATCCTAGTTTCTGGTCACTTTCAAGCACTTTGGGTAACCACTACATGTCAAAAAACAAGCGAGACAGACACGCATTCACTTACCATACAATCATGTTGCTCCAAATATAAAAATATATAAAGTTAAGTAAAGCAAAGAATAATGAAAGGAGTTCAATGATATTTTTTAAAAATATAAGAAGAATTGATATAACCATACAGCTATACAACCATAGAAAAAATTAGATAAAGTTGTTTAAAATTTTATTACTGTCTATTATTGTCTGTACTCTTTCTCTTCTTGTTACTCTCCCTCCCTACTAGTTTATCATTATATCTGTCTGTTTATCCGTCTGCCCGGCCTATCGCCTAGCTTTTTGTTTTGACATATTAACTTTCTGAGCCACAAAATTTAAGTAAATTTAAGTAACCTGCTTTCAACTCTTTTACCGTAACAGGCATCGACAACGTATACGTACGTAGCTGTCTTATGAAGAGGCTTTTCGATTCTAGTTTCGATTGCGATCCTGAAAGTACCATCTTTCCATAATCTCTCTCTCTCTCTCTGCCCAATCTTCTTCAGTCTTTAATGATCGTCCCTTCCGTTTTCGAAAGGGCTGTCTTTATGTCTCTTTTGACCCATGGAGACCAGATCCGCATCGATGAAAGAAATAGAGAAAAAAAGGAAGGCTATCCTCTCCTTTCCTGACTTTCCTCTTCCCCCCCTCACTCCCTGCTCGAGACAAATGAAAGGCAATTAAAAATCCTCGCAGGGGGGCTTTGCAAGAGAACGTCACGCATGCATGGCACAGAGGAGAAGTAGACAGCTTGGGCGTTTGAATGAAAGCTTTTGCCTTTCATTCCGCTTTCTGTCTCCTTCACGTGCAGCAAAATGATCACGGTCTTCCAGTGTGGTATCTGTTCCTGCCTGGCAAGTCACTGAATGACTTGACTGACTACAGAAGAGTCCACATGTTCACTCACTCACTCACTCACTCACCCACTCACACGTTTACAACACATCTCAATCGACCGTCTGCCCATCCGTCTGTCTGTCTATCTATCTGTCTGTGTGCACGTACCTTGCATGCACCACTTCATCAGAGAGATGACAAAAGGGAAGGAGAAAAAGACAAACCGACTGACTTCCTGACCCACCGTTGAGTGGACCAACTTCATCGCATCCATTCCTTCCAAGTATATATATTTACTGCCGGACTCGTGCAAACAGCCACTTCCCCTAGTACTCACCTTTGTAGTTTTACCCTAACACCGCCCCACCCTTCCCCCCCCGCCTCCTATGGATTTGTTTCCAAAGAAAGTGAGTATCCTAGTGGTACCTCTCTGTTTTTGTCTTTCTCGCTGCGTCGATGATCCTAAGACACACCGACGAGACAAATGAAAAGTAAGCTTTAGTGCCCTTTTCCCCCCTCTCTCAAATCCGTACTGCGCATGCTGCTTTTGTCCCATCTGATGTCCTCATCCTATCAATACACCAAGCAGACAGTCAACGCAACTTTCTCTCTCTCTCTCTCTTTCACAAAGATTTGCACAACAAATTTGCATTCGAATGCTCTCTTCTCGTTGCCTTTCCTTTTCGAATCTTTGATTTTTCTTTCTCCCTCCCCCCCCCCCTCTCTCGCTTGCATGCTCCCGCTCTCTGTCTGAGAATGGGAAGGGAAAATCGCGCAAACAGAAGTAGGTGCACACACGCAGGGGCTTTCATCTCTTTCCTTTCGCCTGCTGACTTCACTCATATCCACTCAGTCTCTGTGTGTGTGTGTGTGTGTGTGCGTGTGTGAAAGAGAGAGAGAAAGAGTGCATGACCTTGTGTCAATGTCCCGCTTCAACGGTCGGCATCTCTCGAACAATTTCAGAGAGACGGGCGAGGCATCAGCGACGACAAGGTGAGAGAGAGTACTGCGGAAACAATCGGAAAGAGTAACGCATGAATCACACGAAGAAGATTGACACAACACTTGCAACACAGGATTGAGTGCAACCGCCACAGAACAGAGAGACACACACAAGCACACCCACACTCGCACTTAAAAACCAAAAAGCGACACAGGTAGAAGAAAAAAGCCTCAAAGGAAACCGAACCACGAAACTGTTTAAACCATTGTACATCCACACAATGTGCGGAACGACAATCAAGCCGTTTACGTCGTTGTATGCGCTCTCTGTTTCTCCCCCCCCC
>JAHBMJ010005084.1:13674-16742 GCA_018398765.1 Chromera velia | reverse complement strand
TGTGTGTGTGTGTGTGTGTGTGTGTGTGTATGGACGATCCAAGGTAAATATTTCGTTCGGCAGAGCTGCGTCTTCGTCTTTTTTGTCTACTTTCCTTTCCCCCCTTCTGTTCTTTCTTTCTTTCTTTCTTTCTGTCTGTCTGTCTGTCTGTCTCTAACTCACATACTTTCTCAGCTTTCCTGCTTCGCTTCCACCTTTCTGCCACAAGTTGACCAGATCCTTTCCTTGCATGAGACCCCCTTCATGCCGCATTCTTTCGCTGCCTGCCTCGTTTCTCTGCTTCCTTCCTTCCTTCCTCCCTTCCTTCCTTCAAACAGCTGTTCTTGCTTTCTTTATTTCTTTTCATTGTCAAACAGAGGGGGGCAGGAAAAGAGGCAAGCAAGGACATCCATGGAGAGGAAGAGATTGACAGGCATCTCTGTCTACACGACGAAGAATCGCTTTACGAATGGAGTGGGATCTCAACGGAGAATGCATCCATACACATTTTCGCCGTCTCTCTGAAATGTCTCTACAGCTGTCTCTCTCTCTCTCTCTCTCTCTCTCTCTCTCTCTCTCTCACGCACGCGCGCGCACACACACACACACACACACACACACACATACACACACACACACACACACACTCACTACCTTCCTCTTTCGTTTCTGCCGGATGGTCTCCTTATCAGGCGTCATCGACCACTTTTTTCCTTGTCGGCCTTCCTCCCTTCTCTTCTTCTCCGTATTCGTGACAACACGCCAGTCTGCGCTTCAATGCGCTGATGCCTTCCTTCATCACAGCCCCTACCCCCAGTGACAACGCCGTTCAGTCTGGTCACCGACGCTTCTCTTCTTTTCTCGAACATGAGGTCACTTCCTCACTCACACAACCCACTCACTTCCTCATTCGTCTTCATCGACAGGAAGAACGACAGGCAGACACTCAGGACAGAAAAACAACAGAAGTGCAGAGAGAGACAGAGAGACAGCCGAATGGATACGGAGAAAGAGAGGAAGGGGAACTTAAGAAAAGATGTGAGGAATGAAGAATGAAGCGAGAAAGAGAAGACATTTTGGGTATCCCCCTCCAACCATCCATAATGTCCTGGGGGGGCGACTCAGGAGATGAAAAACACAAATGACAGTACGACCTTTGAGCTCACTGCCTAGAGGAAGAAGACAGCTAGACAGCTACCACGTGCATGAATAGAAGAGACCCCCCCAGCCCTGTTGGAAGATTGTCGGGTCGAGAGGAACAGAAAGACGGCATGCTCTCTTTGTTGCACTCAGAAGAATTGACAGGCTGCTGGTTTCATGGGCATTATAACCATCACCATCAATGTTGATTTTTCTTTTTTTCCCCTCCTCTTTCGTCCTTGTCCAATTTTCCGATGCAGCATCTCTTCACACGTTTTGCTCAATTATTCTTCATAGATTTCCTTATTATTCTTCTGGTTTTTTTCTTTTCTCTCTTCCTCCCTCACTATGGATAGAACTTTGATTGAGTGACTTCTTTTCTTTCAGGACTGATCTGTCAGTGTCTTTTTCCTTTTCCGGGAGTCTTCTTCAGGCTCTGTCTTTTTGCATGAACAAGAACAACCCGACTAGATGGATCGTATTAGCAAGGACAGAAAGACGACGGCTTGTCCAAACAAAAGACACACATAGGCATGCATTTACATGCATGCATGCATAAAAACAAACGCCCATTTAGCTGCAGGGGATCTGACAGGAAGGACAAGGGACGCCCCTCTCCCTCTCCTCCCCCCCCCGGTCTTTTCGTTTCGATTCGACGCTTTTCGTTCATTGAGGGTAGTGGGAAATGACACACAGGAAAGAAAAGGAAAGAGAGAGCATCATTTTCTCTGATGAAAAGGACGACAGATGAGATAAGACGAGACAAGACGAGACGAGAGAGGCAGACAGATTGAGGCACACACAAGACAAGACAAGACAAGAGGAGAGAAGAGAAGAGAAGACGGATAGATGCGAAGTAAGTGAGGAAAGGCAGAAAGAGAAAGAAAACTTCAGTTGTGTTTGTGACGATAGAGACACAGCGAAGAGAAGAGAAGAGAAGAGAAGAAAGGAGAATGAGAACCAAAAAAAAGAAAAAAGGAAAGAGTGAGAAAGAAAGGAAATGAATAGAACGAACCACGCCCTTTTTTCCTCTTTCCTTGATGAATTTTCCACCTTCAAACAAAACAAAAGAAAGAAAGAAGACTTGTCAATCACTGGACGTTTGAAGGAGCCCATAATTGAATAAATGTGCGCGAGGAACCGAGAAAGAAACGTTTGCACAAACACGAGACAAAGCACAGAAGAACCAGAGAAGGAGGGAAAAGAAAAGAGGAAGGAAAGTTCAGAGTGCCAACATCGCATCGGTTTCTTTTCACAAGAAAAAAAAAGGAAGGTTCATGTGATCAATCGTGATAGGGGCAGTCCGATATTTCTTTCTCCCCTCCCCTTTTAGACTTCAATCAACGCGGAACGAATCTTACTCACTCAACTGCACATTGATTCATTTCCTCACCGTGTCTGGCGGTCCATTTCCGTACCCACTCGTACGTTTTGCCTCATTTAGAGACACCCTTTCACTCCTTTCCTGATTCTTTTTCTGTTTTACAAAGACGCATCGAAATTCCATTTGAACAGGGAGGGGCATCGTTGCTGTCTGTATCGAGTGTTTTCCTTTCTTTCCACACTTCTCGCTGTCTTCCTTCCTTTCTTCATTTCCTGCTTGCCTGCTTCATTTCATCCGTTCGTCCATCCATTCACTCATTGAATTTCATTCATTTATTTGTTCCTCTCTCTCAACGACTGGAGAGCCCTTTGCTCTCCTGATTTTGATCCCTCTCTTTATCTCTTCACATTTATCTTTACTCAGCTGCCTGACGTCTCGCTGCATTGTTTTTTCATGCATTTATTCATCTTGTCTGTCTTCCTCTGTCCCTTCCTTTCCTCCTGGTCGGCACACTTCCCTCCATTGCCCTTCCTTCACTCACACCTACCTCTTCAGGAACCAACCGGAGAGAGGGGGATAGGAGGAAAGGAGGGAATGAGGAAGCGTTCTCCTCTCTGACACTGCC
>JAHBMJ010005084.1:6174-8674 GCA_018398765.1 Chromera velia | reverse complement strand
TATCTGCACTCTCTGCTGAAAGTTGTGCAAATGGTCGCCCCCCTCCGTTGAGTTCTGATTGCTCGAGAAGCGTGTGGGGAGAGAGAGGAAGGGGAGGGGAACCGACGCCACCAGTCCCTGTGCCTGAGCCTGTCCACTCCCAGGATGTTCCGCCGCCACCCACACCAATGCCTGAGAGGACAAACGCTGCGTTTCCGTCTCCCTCTCCATCCTCTACTACAGGGGGTGCAGGAGCGAAGTCGACGTGCGGAGACGAGACAGCAGAAAAAGAAGACAGGGGGGGGCGTGCAGCAGCAGTGGATGCGGACAGCCCGACAGAGGGGGAGAGAATGTGAGCAGACGGGAGGCCAATGTCCTTTTCTTTTACCTCGTCACAGGAGGAAAGATGGTGGGGGCTTTTTGCTTTGCTTTCTCCGTGTTCCTCTTTATGGTTTTCTTCTTCGGTTTCTCTTTTATCTTTTGCCCTGTTCTCTTTTTCATCCGGCCCCCACTGTCTTTGCCTTGCCTTATCCTTCTCAGATCCCCCCATTGCCCCTCTTCCCTCTTCTTCAACGGTCGTTGGAAGGACACAGGATGTTCCCAAGAGGGTCGGAGACGGCAAACCAGAGGAAATGAAATTCTCCAGTCCGCCCCACATAGGAGCAAGGGAGGGGGAGAGGTCTCCAATCCCCTCCTTCTCATCGCGAGGCAGTGTCAGAGTTGGTGCCCCTTCCTCTTCTTCTTTCTTTCCTACCCCCGTCTCCTTTTTTCCCTTTTCTTCCTCCGACTCTCTTTCCTTTCTGTCTCCCGGGGGGCCAAGAGAAGAGGGCGAGGACGAGGAAGGCTTCTCAAATGCCGATTTCGCTCTGCTGATGAGAAGGCTGAGAGCATTTAGACACTCCTGGTGTCCACCCGAGACACGAAGTACACGACTCTTCGAATCTTCTGCACAAACCCCGTCTCCCTCAGCAGGGTCGCCTTGTCCTTCTGCTTCTTCCTCCTGCCCCCCCGTCGAAAGAGGAGGAAAAGGGGTCCCGTCCCTCTGCAGCCTTGATGATTGGATTTGCACTTCTTCCTCACAGAGATCAAGGGAAACCTCCGCAGCATTCGAAATGCTCCCGAGACGTTCCCTCAGCTCAGGGGTGCAGGCAAAGGGAGGGAGGACCAACTCGAGGGCCCCGGAAGGCAGAATTTTGTTCACTGCCGACCGTATGTCTTCAGGCTCGCCTTCGAGATCCACGACTGCAGAGGGAAAAGAAACACAAAAGAAAAGGGGTGAGAGATCAAGAGGGCCATGTAGCATCAGAGTCGGGACTCAACTATGAGCCTGGGCGGCTTCAGGGAAGGTCGACCAACAAGACGGACCACGATGGAAAGTCAGGGAGTCGAGAATCGTGGAAGAAAACGCTGATGGTTACACACGACTAAGGAGCTGGCACGCAGAGAGAAACAGGGACAGAGAATAAGAGGAAAAGGATTCGACTGACTGGTCATTTCGACCCCCTCCGAATCGAAACATCTCTCCAGGCGCACAGCCACAGAGAGAGGAAAAGAGAGGGATGAGAGGCGAGAATCTACTTCCCCCTCCACCTGCTGTTCTTGCGCACGCAAAAGATCTCCAACTTCAGGAGGAGTGTGTCTGTTTTCGTCTCCCGCAGCTCGCAGAAGAAGGCGTACATTGGCTCTCTTCTGACACGATTGCATGATGACTTAGAAAGATGCAAAGAGACTGCAAGAATCACCGAACAAACACGCACACTGAAGCCCCCCGACAGTTTCTCTCTTCCTTTCCGTCAAAGAAAGAAAGACACTGCAAAACAACTACACTGCTTTGATTTTTGTCACTTCTACACACCTCCACTCGCCCCCCCCTTTTTGGAGATTAACAAGGAGACGGATCACCGAGCTGTACGTAAAGTTCACTTTTGCTCGACAGGCTGCCCAGCAGTCCCGCCGGTTTTCAGTGCAAGACTACAAGTATAGGAACAAGAGTGGCGAGTGGTATCTGCTGGACAGAGCCTGGGCTAAATCCAGATTTCGAAGAGAAAAAAGCATCGATCGATCGATCGACCTGGAAGCGATATCAAAGCCAGTCTTACTTTCTCAGTCAGAGACCGACTGATTGATCCAGATCTTCTGTAATTGGCTCGTGAATTCTGATCCGTGACAAAATGTCTTTACGTATATATTTACATCAAACAAGAATGTCACTGCTTTCAGTGGTGTATGAATGTACGCTGAGAAAGCAAATCTTTGCATGGACATCCGGCCAAGGATCACAAAGAAGATCGGCGCGCGTATCGCTCTCTGCCAACGCGACGACCGCGAAGGTCAGACATTTTCGGGCGTTGTCGTGCATCTAACTTTGACGCACGCACTGAAGCATCCGGCCGCCATGCACTCCGTGCGAGCTCACGGGAAAGCAGATCTGACGCAAGCAAGCTTGCGAACGGCCCCGGAAAGCAAGAAAAATGAGAACTGCACGATTGACGCACGCCGGCCGGGCGGTCGCGCCGACTCC
>JAHBMJ010005078.1:46945-74251 GCA_018398765.1 Chromera velia | reverse complement strand
GAGAGAGAGAGAAGCATAGAGAGAGAGAGAGAGAGAGAGAGAGAGGACAGAGAGAGAGAGATACAGAGAGAAAGAGAGAGGACAGAGAGAGAGAGGGGACAGAGAGAGAGAGAAGACAGAGAGAGAGAGAAAGAGAGAGAGAGAGAGAGAGAGAGAAAGATATATATATATATATATATAGAGAGAGAGAGAGAGAGAGAGAGAGGACAGAGAGAGAGATACAGAGAGAGAGATACAGAGAGAAAGAGAAGACAGAGAGAGAGAAAGAGAGAGGGAGAGAGAGGACAGAGAGAGAGAGATACAGAGAGAGAGAGAGAAAGAGATACAGAGAGAGAGAGAGAGAGAGAGAGAGAGGACAGAGAGAGAGATACAGAGAGAGAGATACAGAGAGAAAGAGAAGACAGAGAGAAAGAAAGAGAGAGGGAGAGAGAGGACAGAGAGAGAGAGATACAGAGAGAGAGAGAGAGGACAGAAAGAGAGAAAGAGAGAGAGAGAGAGAGAGAGAGAGAGAGAGAGGACAGAGAGAGAGATATATATAGAGAGAGAGGGCAGAGAGAGAGGACACACAGAGAGAGAGAGAGGGAGAGAAGGAGAGAGAGAGAGAGAGGACAGAGAGAGATACAGAGAGAGAGAGAGAGGACAGAGAGAGAGAGAGAGAGAAAAAGATACAGAGAGAGAGAGAGAGAGAGAGAGAGAGAAAGGACAGAGAGAGAGATATATATAGAGAGAGAAAGAGAGAGGGAGAGAGAGGACAGAGAGAGAGAAAGAGAGAGGGAGAGAGAGGACAGAGAGAGAGAGATACAGAGAGAGAGAGAGAGAGGACAGAGAGAGAGAAAGAGAGAGAGAGAGAGAGGGGACAGAGAGAGATACAGAGAGAGAGAGAGAGAGGGGACAGAGAGAGAGAGGACGGAGAGAGAGAGAGAGAGAGAGAGAGAGAGAGAGAGAGAGGACAGAGAGAGAGAGAGAGAGAGCAACCCACCTTCACCTGTTTTAGAGAAGGCAGAGCCGGGAGGGCAGAGACCCCATACTTGTTGTACGGCAGGAGCAGCTCCCTCAGCGTTGACATGACGCAGAGACCCTCAACGACTGGGGGCAGAGAGCTGTCTGTCAGGCCGTATCCGTGCAGATTCACCGATTCGACCTCGGACTCAGCCTGCTGCTCAATCCACGAGAAGTACTCACCGAACCTCGATGCCTTCTCTTTTGTATCTACAGTATATTGTCCAAGCAGGGCTATTTTTTTCCTCCTTTTCAGCTGCGTTTCAACAATGAAGTCCTTGTATAGCTTTAAAACCATGGGCCTGTCTTCCTTTCCATTTGTGAATCTAACCACAAATCCCTCTTTTTTGTCTTCAGATTTTTTATTCTCTTTTTTCTCCTCCAGCATCTTTTGGAAGGCCGGAGGGGACATGGGAATTTAAACCAACGCATCATTCTCGGGCCCTAAATGGACAAAGTGATTCTTGTTCTTCTTCGCGCCCACCCTAGACTTAAAGTTGGTCCACCCTCGCTGGTGGTAGGGAGCTTTGTTGGTCACTTCTGTCATATCGTCTGGGAACTGGGTGCACCTGAGGAACCTGACGTCTGGGTGCGTGTTACCGTACACACAGGAGAGCAACCCCAAGCCTCTCCTGAAGAAGGGTCCTCCTTAGGAGTGCGGGGCCATTGAAGGAGTCCCGGAAAGTCCTGAATCCACACAAGGCATTCACAGAAGAAGCAGAGTGTGGGATCTTGATTGACAGGGCCTCAACAAATGAAGTGACGCACGCAGAAAGGAAGATTGCACTCATCTTTGCTCAACCTTAGCTACTTACTCTCTCTCTCTCCCTCTCGTCTCCCCCCCCTACCCCCCCCTCTCTCTCTCACACACACTCACTCACTACTCTCTCTCTCACTCACTGAGTCAGTCAGTCGGTTAGTCAGTTGGTTTGCCATCCAATAACTCCCTCACGCATTCACTGTCTCAAGCACTCAGTGACCCCTCCACTCATTCACTCTATCACTCCTTCGCTCATGCGCCTGCGTGGATATTCCATAGCTTTCTTGCTGACCTGGAAGATGACAGGCATGCAGTAGTGGCCTCTGGGAGGCATGATGATCTTGCTGGTTCGTACGAAGTGCCCCTCCATCCATGTCTCTCCGTCCTCCTCTCCCTCTCATTTCTCACGCTTTCCCTGCCGCACTTTCAAGAATATTTTCGCCCCCTCCTCCCTTCTATTACACATAAATTCTACAATTATATGACCCCCAACACGCTCTCTGTCCACTTCCAACCCGTCCATCACAGTTTTTGCAGTCATACCTGTCGGGTCAGGGTGCTCTCGCGAGTGCCAGAAGTACGAGAGCGCAAACACACGCCCCATGCCGGCTTCCGTCTTAGACAAGATTTCTAGTGCCTCCTCCACAGAGAGATACAGACTCGGAAATCTTTTCTGCATCTGCTGATAAGATTTCAACCTTCCCCCCATCGCCACATACTTGGAAAGTTCGTGCCCCTTCAAAAGGGCGAAAATTTTCAAAATATGCACCCAGAAGATGCTCAATGCGGTATGGTGTTTCGCGTTGGAAGTTTCCAGCAGGGCATCCAAAGCATACCCCAGACCTACGACTGTATCAGTATCTTTGAATTGGAAATAGTTTTTGATACTCCCTGATTCCATAACCGCCAGGATGTCCTCCCAGCTTCGAGCACATTTCGTCACTGACTGACTGCAGCACTGGCAATCGAGGCTGGCTTCCGCCTCTCCTGGGAGCTTGTGGAACCACCGGTCTACCCCCGCGAAGGACTCCATGCTCTCCCAGAGCTCGCATAATCGGTCATATCCGGTACCATGTGTCTGCTACCACTTTTTCAACTCCTGCGATTGCTTTTCGAGGTCTGAAGCTTCCATTTCTCGCTCAGGAAGTTGCTTTGATTCCCACCACGTCTATACATCAAAAGCAGGATAGGCTCAATCGCAAAGGGAATCACTGTGTGACTATATACTTAGAAATTGGATATTCTATATTATACAGTCTTGCGGGCTCTTCTTGTTTATAACTTCTTCAACGATCGTGCACACACCTGTCACTGTGTCTCACATATAGGCAGTTCTCAGCCTTTCAGCCTGTATCCACAAGCTTTGTCCATCTGTGCCGCCTTGGTCTCTCTTATATAACTGCATGAGAATACTCATGTTTTCTTATAATTGCATGTATATCGATCATGCATGCATTCATGCAATGAAAACATGCACTCATGCAAGCAATACTTCATAATATAATATTATATATATATCACGTATCATTAATATCATATGATATTATATAATATCATAATATTATATGGTAATATATGCATGCATGACCTGCATGCTTGCATGCATACGGCTTGCACGATATGCGCCGGCCCAACCGAATAATCGGTTCACACCATGCAGTCAACCTACATGTGCATGCAGTCAAAAACGACCCGCATACATGCAGCTATCGATACGTAGCCATCCTTTTGGCTAGCCACAAGCCCAGGAAGGGCAGCACTCAGTGCGATGTACAACAATTAAGCAGAAAAAACAGGCGAACAGCAACCATGCGATGTGAGACCACATAAAAAAATGGCCTCTAACTACCTTTTGGGATACACAAAAATTGTTTTACAATACGGTGTTACGTATTAAAGAGCCTTGGCTACATTATAATAGGAAAGAGATAATATATTTAATTAATATTTAAAATACCCCCCCTCTTTTTTACATTATTCAAACAACCGGAAACCCCGCTAAACGTTCACTCGTGATATCAGTAACAAGAAAAAACACCTTTAGTAATTTTTAGTTACAGATTTTTTAAGGTTTTTACAGACTAGAAGCTTAAGATGCTGGATTTAAAAGGGGAGGAGGTTGAATACGTGACGCCGTATTGTAACAATTTTTCTGTATATATTATAACATACAGAAACACGCTTTGATCTACCTTACCAATACACTTGTTGCAGCCGAGTGAGTCGACTATACTCGATCACGGTTATATATCATCAAATCTTATCTAGCACCTTATATATACACTTTCAAATAGTGCTATAAAATAAAAACATCATCTAGAAACACCATGCAAATAATTAGTTTATACAGTTTTTTAAAAAAAGTAGAATCAGTCCTTTTATGTCCAAACCATTTCTTTTTTACATGTCCGTAGTGTTAAATCAAGTTTAAAAAAAAGGAATTTCGTATTTCAACAGCTAGTATTTGTCATGTCTACAGTATCTCACTGTGTCTCAATCAGATTCTGAAAGGGGGTGTTTTAAAACATCAAAACAAATATCTGGACGCCGGAATGAGTCAGCACTGCATCCATTTTTTACTTCTTTTTCCATCTTTTCAAGAGTTTGAATCCATTCGTCAGCACTCCCGTTAAGTCTCTTCCCTTGTGCCCGCTGAAGCCAAGTCCCGGAGAACGATCCTGAGGAAGACAACCTCCCGCCCAAACGAGGAGGAACTCCAACCTCCGAGCGTACTGTCGGTTCATCTTGGGGAGCAACGACGGTGGGTGTCTGACCTGTCTCAACAGACTGACGCACAGACGCCAGAAGAGAAAGGAGGAGCGCCTTCAAATCTGAGGGCCTGAGACTTCCACCAGACTGGCGGGATGTCTCCATTGTCTCGTAGAAAAGTTTCATGATCCTTCGCCTGCACTCATTTTGCACGAGTATGTAATGCAGAAGGGAAGGGAAATTCAATAACTTGCATGGGCAGACGCGACACAATGAACAGAAATCAATGTGTGAATGTCCGAGCCTGTATGCATGAGTGGAATCCAACCAGGAAATTCTTTCATCTTTACCTTCTCTGTCTGGGTTGTTGTCCTGAAATGTGTCGGCAGGGAGGATTTGCAATTTGCTTTCCTAGACGGGGAGAGTTGACGAACTCGGTGTCCGTCTGTCCCTAGTCAGCTGATTTCCCCTGTCATTCATGATAATTCTTGTCTGACTGAGGTCACTAGCTTCCCCTTCATTCTTTTAGATGTCCGTCCAATTTCATGCAGGGCTTGTTGTGTTGAATGGGGATCTAGGCAGCTCTAATGGGCTGACATGCGGGCACTTTTGCTTGAAGCTTACCTGAAGGCCTGTGGATCTGAAGAGCACGTGCACACCTTCCGGATTCTCTCGAGCTTCGCAAAGAAAGCAGCAGCCATCAGCGCAGACGGACTGTCTCCCTCAGGGTCTCCACTCCCAGACCTGCAATGCAGCGCCACATCGATGGACAGGTGCATGGAGTGTGTCTCTCCATCAACAGGTTCACGCAGCCATGAGAAAAGGGCAAATTGCTACATGGAGGTGCAGACAAGAAGGGAAAAGGTGGAGAGAAGTTGCGTGGACAGAGAGTAGAGGCGAAGTGAGATAGACACAGTGGAATGATGTGTGGCAGTCGATGAACGGATGCATGACTGCGGATGGGCAGTAGCATGCAACTTGACGGCTAAAATGGAACCGCAGCAAGAGAGAGAGAGAGAGAGAGAAATGGCCGTTGATTGATTGCACCTAACCCTCAGCTCAGACTCCTCCTTCCCTTTCATTCCATCGGCAGGCTTTAGATTCCTTTCATTGGAGGGCGAGAGAAGGAGAGGACTGACTGACTAACTTAGTGCCCGCCTACCTTCCTGCCTGCCTGCCTGCCTGACTGACTGACTGACTGTCTGCCTGTCTGCCTGACTGACTGACTGACTGGCTGACTGACGGAGCGATTTGGAAAGGGAGCTTGAGGTCCTTGCTGGCGAGATCACAGCACACCTGCAGGCACACAAACAGGGAGGCAGGGTATCACTGACTGACGCGTTGACACGGACACGGCAGCGGAAAAATAAAAGGTCTTTAAACTTTCTGGCAGCCCACCCACGGAAAGAAGACAAGGAGGATACTTGTCTTCAAGCACATCTGTGCCTGCCACATGTTTTGTCTATCGATTTGGGTGACACTAGCTCGGTGCATATCAACTGAGAGACGAGCTCGCGCACTGGGTTCGGGCATGAAACGACAACAGACAGAGAAGCGCTGCGATTACCTCAGCCATGCACTGCTGCAAGACTGTATCACTCTATAATTCAAACAAGTGACAACTCGAAGAGTGCGGGTATACAGACGCCAAGCGCTCTGAGGCCTTTTTAGAAAATTTATGCACAAAGCAGCCCTCCCTCCCACCTTCCATCCCCGCGAGTCTCTCTTCCAACAGATCCGGATGCCTGCATGCACTAATGCAGGCTCATGTCTCTCTCACGAAGAAGGAATCGGACTTCGCGAGAGGGCGCTGAACACTGAATGGCAAAAGAGATATGAGAACGACGCTCGAAGGAAGCAAAGAAAATCAAAACGAGAGAAGGAGGCACAGTCCTCGAGCAGTCCCCATGAGTCAGCGTGTCCAACATCTCAGAGGCGCATCATCAGAGGTGAAAAAACCCTTTTGTGGAAGAAGAATGAAAGCACACTCATTGCACCATGCATGAGACTCGTCAACGCTTGAGCGCTGACAAAGGGGACCAAAGACGTTACAGACGAAAGACTGCAGAAAGCTCACAGGAAGAGTGAACGACATTCCCTGAATGACACAATCGAGAGACATAATGCACCTGACGAGAAGAGAAATACGTATGCGCTCAACATTCCGTTCATTCGAGTACCCATGGACCTAGCCGCCGCCACCCTTGCAGACCAACCGAGGAAGACGACCCCTCTCTCATCGCCCCCCTCTGCCCTCCCTGTGTCCACAAGGTTCAGCCAGGAGGGATAGACGGAAGAGAGGACTCTCTCAGCCTCAGCAGACGCCAGTGCAACACCAGGAGCAGGCCTCTCAACTATGCCGGGGCCCTTTTGGGCCTCCTCAAAAGACCCATGCAGATCGGGCAGGAAGGAAGCCGGAGGAATCACACAAAGCAGGTCATCAATGAATCTGTACGTCCAGCGGAACATCAGGATGGCCTGAGGACCCTACAGTGGATTCAAGAAAGGTAGGGAGGGAGGGAGAAATAGACATTTGCGGACACAATCTTGATTCGAAAGTCCGCCCTCATCACTATCCATTCAAGGAAGATCCACACAGAACACAAAAAGAGAAGACAAAAACATGCGAGCAATTCCACAAGAGAGGCAATCAGGGAGGCAGAAAGGGACACAGTCAGCCAGGCCCTCTTGCCTCAATTCGACCCACTTTTGCGGCAGCGAGTTTGTCCAGGGCTCTGAGTTCATAAGCAAGAAGGTAAAAGTTTGCAAGTTGGGGGCCTGCAGGGGTGCCTGCAAGCAAAAGGCGCTACGCGAAGAACATGCAATGGCATTTCGATCCTAGAGGCTTGTATATATTGGGCACTGTTGTTGCGCAAGGAAAAAGTACGTCGGGTGGTGAATCGATGATTAGAGGCATGCGGATCCCCCCCCTCGATCCTTTGGGCGAGGCAGGAAAGATCCGATCCATGCAGTCACTGATCGGAATCTTGACCAACCTGTGGGTATTCCTTTTTTTTGCCTGGCCCTGACCCGCCCGCCCAGTGCCTCTACGGACGCATCCCGAAGGATCAGGCTGAGGAGACGCAGAAGGGACTCCTGGGAGACGAAAAGGGTGCGGTGGGCCACGGCAGCTCTGGGCCCTTCCATGGGCCCTCTAGCGTCCGTGGTCCACACAACTGACGTGACGTTTTGTCCTACACATTGACACACACGGGAGGGGGAGCGAGTCAATCTGCAATTGTGTTTTTTTCGGAACGGCCAGCCTTCTCAAAAAAAGAAAAGCGCACAGCGTCTTCCCCGCTTCCAGTCAAATCACCGTGCAAGAGAGAGTTCAAGCAGTCGACAACAGAAACAGTACCAAAAAAGGCTCCCTCCGCTTCTCACCTTCCGGGCCGAGTCCCACTTCCAATGTGTAGCCGTCTCTTTTCTTCCAAAACCGCGAAAGGACCTCGCCCACTCGCTCAATCTGCAATCAAACGGTAAGTCCACATGACAACACAACAATACATTCTCTTCTGTATGTTCCTCTCTGCCAGGACAGAGCATCATGAAAGGGCTGGTGGACATATTGCGAGACACTTACGGAAGTGCAAAGTTTTTGACACATCAACTGGCGTGCTTCCAAAGCTCGCCCACACAATAGTGCTCATACACACCAGGAGTGAAAAAGAGAAGAAGTTTCTGCCCTGGCAGGATTGTGCTCATACACACCAAGAAGTTTCTGCCTGGCAGTTAGGGACGCGAGGGAGAGAGAGAAGAGAGACAAAGGAAGGCCAGATTGAATGAAGAGCATGCTGTGCGTATCGATTGACAGTCATTCAGTCGAACACAAAAACCCTCCCGGAGGCCACTGGCACCATGCATGCATGCGCCATGCAACCGACAGACCAGGTCTTCATGGGGAATGGACGAGTACAGCTGCTCCACGTCGAAAGAAAGAATTCGGGGTACCTCTGAGGGTTGGCGAAGGTCCTGCTGCAGCCAGAGCAACCAGGCATTCCAAATCTCCTGATTCTACTTGAAGTAGTATCGAGGTATGGTTCTGTCTGTCTGCCAATGTATGCCCTTTCACATGTGGGGGAAAATGAAGCAGACATTCAAATCTACATATGACTCCGTGAGGTAGCTGCTCCGGTTGCTAAGGTTCTCGGATGCTCGAGAGACAGCGAGGACGAGAACTTAATTGGCAAGGAGCCAAGGGGTACAACGATAACAGAAAAGACATTCAAGTTGTGTGCAGGTCGTTTCAGGGAGGTTGAATGTCACTGATAGAACTACGAGAGCCTTCACACGTGTCCCTAAATAGCTTTCTTCCATGCAATCTCGACGTCCTACATCGGGCAGCAAGATATACCCTCGTACGTGCCCTCGCTCCACCCACCTCTCGCTCAGATCCTTCTATCCCCTGTGTAGATCTACCCAGACCGCTCTTGAAATTCCACTCCTCTGCCTCCCCTTTTGTCGACTTGGGCAAGTCAAAAGTTGCCAACCGGGATGAGAGTCTCGAGAGATCCGATAGAACTTCTTCGAAAGAGTCAATGCCGAAACCCGAACGAGACTGAGGTTGCTGCAAGAGTGACAGGGTTTAAATGAGGTGAAACACATACAGTCAATTTGATCGACACACAGGCGAGAAACACAATGCTTTCCGTGGACCCTGCATCTCCCCATCTTCTCTCTACTCAGCTGGCGGACTTACTCCTTGTCCCTCTCCCTTCTCTCTTTGAATCCATAATATCTACTCGTGTTTGTGTCCCCAATCATCTCTTCTCTGTCTCTAAAAAAGAGAGCATCCGTCTGCACTCACTTCCAAACTCATAAGCGTAGTGCACATAAACGTGTTTCGTTCTTTTCGAATCACCCCCATGCAGTCTGCACGAAAATGTACTATGAGGACTTCATTCTCGAACAAAGGGACCTTCAAGTACAGCAAGGCAAGCTTTCCACCCCTCTGCCCCCCGTCCCTGTACCGAATGACTGCGCATGTATGCCGAGCCCTTAATCGCTTTCCGTTCTGTTGCTGCCGATAGAGCAGCGCTGCCGTGCGGACCTGAAGCGTTGTTCTCTCCAACCGCCCCGTGAGATCTGTCCTCCCTCTTCTCACCTCCGTCTCCCACATGAAGGCTAGGCACTTGCTCAACACACGACTGGCCTGCAAAAGTCCACACAGACAGGACAGAAGGAGAGGGGGTGTATCTGAAGAAGAATTAAGCGGAATGCACGCAAACGCACACGAACTCTGACCGAAAGAAACAAAAATACCAGAGAGCAGTTGATCGGAGCGAAGGCAAACACAAACATGGTTTGACACTGCACACCGGATCGAGTAGAAACAAGTGCATATGTGTGGATGAATGCACAATGTCTACAGTAAATTCAAGCCCTTTCAAATCCAACGACACTCTTTGCAGCCTTGTTCTTTTTACACTGCAGTCAGACCGTTCAAGTATGCGGGACGGAATGTAGAACCAGAATGTCAAAAATGAATTCACGCACTTGACAACAGTGCATTTCACCTGCATGCATGCACGTCCACTGAGTAAACACTAATGCATCATGGCTGCTCTATCATGACAGTCCCTGCCATATGCAAAAGACGGGAGGCAATTATACGGGCTCTCTCTCTTTCTCGATACACCTACCGACCAGGGCTGTCCTCGATCGATGTGCTGCAGTGATCAGACGACAGCCGAAGAAACGTCCCTTGTGCATCTTTGGCAGCCAGTAGACGTACGCGACCCCATTCAGGCCTCTTTTCCCGTGTTCTGTGCAGCTGCTCTGGAGAAGAGCCGTATTTGTTCTTGTTTTCTCCCTACCCTTGTGGAAGAGTTCGAGTTCCTCCGAATGACCGTCTCCTGAGCGATCAACTTTCATACCGCATTCCCGCCCCTTGAGGCTCGCCCCGCTCTCGTCAACACCCTTATCAGAATCCTTCCGGGTCTCTCCACCAACCAGAAAAAGCCCTCGAAGTTCCCCAGAGACCCAAGACTGCATCCATATCGGCAGGCAGCCTCTCACGTGATTGCAAGGGCAAAAGGGGGCCAAGGAAAGAAAAAGAGGGCCGCATGGTAAATTGAAAAAGAAAAACCAAAGCACCGATCAGGAAACAAGAAAACGAAAATAGTAACATGGAAAACCGGGGGCAGAACACAAAACAAGAACCGAAAGGAGCAGAAAGGACATGTTTCACTGACCTCGTTACTTGCCCATTCTTCTTCGCCCATGTGTGTGAAGTTTGAAGCTTCCGACAGGGTTTCCCTTTCCAGAATTTGCCTGTACAGGCTTCTGAACGGACGAATGGATGGTGCATGCACGTCACAAATGCAGCAACGAAGAAAACAACACACCCACACATATGGAGACTCATACAAATGTCGTGAGAGAACCAGAAAGAGGGGAAGAGACAGAGAAGGCAAAAGAGGAAAACGCCAGAAACACGCGTCCTTTCAAATTCGGAAAAAAAGGGCACGAAAGGAGAACAGCAAAAGCGGCACAAAGGGGCAAGAAAGAAAGGCCAAGAGGGATCGAAGAATAAAAGACACGCAGAGTCACGGCTAAAATTCAAGAGGCCTGAACTCCGGCCTCGCCGACCTACTTGCAGATGAGTACGCAATTGTGTGGAGCCTTGTCACAGGGCACTAGGACCAGATTCCTTCCCATCTCTTTAATTTCCTGTGTGGCGCTCCTCCAAAACTCCCTCATTCTCTCTATCTGTAATGCTCTTTCAGATTCCCGTACTATTCGTGCATCGGCCTGCCGCTCCGAGGTCTGTTCTCCCGATTTGGCCCCCACGTCGATCTGTACCCCCTCACCCTTCCACGGAGAGGGAGGAGCAGGAGGACGAGCCAGACGTTGAGGAAAGAGAGCCAAAAGGACGCGAAGGACTAGGTCAGCTGCCCTCTTCTGCTTATGCCCTTCCCTCTTTTCCACTTGCGGCCTCCAATGCTCTTTTCCTTCCTTCGTCGGCATAACCCTTCTTTTCTGAGACCTGCGTCTGTGTTCCCTCTGTGAATGTTCCCAATCGCCCTCGAATGCCTCCTCAACTTGCAGCATGTCTACTACAGCCCCGAGAAGTTGTCTCTCACTTCGGACGAGAGAGGAGACTGCCGCATCTGCAAACAGGTCACAGGGAGGCAGGCACAATCGAAAGCAAATCACTGGACCAATAAATTCTACAGAGGAACACACACGTAAGATCAGCAGAGAAGAAGAAAAAGCGCCAACGAACATTCGATGGAACCAACAGGACGAAATTCAAAGAAACAAATAGAAAAAGGAAGACAGACAGACAGACAGACAGACAGACAGAAAGAAAGAAAGAAAGCAAGACAGACAGACAGACAGATAGAACGAAGGAAGGAAAAAGAAAGAACAAGAAGGAGCGAGCGTATGAACAAAAATCAGAGGGATGAAAAAAAGAAAAAGAAAATCAAAGCTGAAGAATGAATGGAAAAAGAGAAGGAAGAGGCCACACAAGCACCGACAGAGATACCAGCCAAAGTACGTCTTTGCATCCTGTAAACCATCCCGTCTCGCTCCCCCTGAGCTCCCCTTAGTTTTGAACGACAGAGCCGGTGAGACGAGCAAGAAGGAATTAATGCTGTATGTATGGTTGGAATGAAGTTTTCTGACTGACTGACTCCAATTCCGAAGAGATCGAGGCCTGAATGCCAATCCCCTCTGGAGAAAAGAGAGAGCAGAGGAGGGTTCTCTCAACTTCCCCAGATTCTGCAGTGATTGTGTCCGTCCATCCATCGATGGATTCGTTCATTCATCCGCTCCTACGCTTTTCCTCCTGTCTGGCAATTCTAGCGAAGTACAAAAGCACGTGGAGGGGGTCACAATGGTAGTCTCAATTTCTGCATGTCTTGATACATCGACAAAACCAGAGTGAGCGATTGTGTGTGAAATTGAGTGAGAGAGCGTGAGGGTAAGTAAGTGACTGAGCTGAGCAAATGAGGAAAACAAAGAGCTTACAAAATGAATCTTACAGCCTATTGTGAGCCAAAGAGCACAGAAGAGTGCTGCATACAAACCTACACGAAGAGGGCGAGCGCGAGAGAGCGGAGAAAAGAAGAGTCACAAGCTGAAGAGTTCAACCCACTCACCCCTGTCCACACATGCGCGTCAGTCACTCCTTGCCTTTCTTGGACTGCCACCTCCTTCCACCATTGGCTGTCCGCCTGCGTTTTCCCACTTTCATTTTCAATCAGGCGGACGCTGTGTGAGAGAGCCCTTTCATTACCTTCCAGCCACTCCTCCTCCAATCCCAATGCCTTCCAGCAACCACAGAGGGAGTCTGAGTTGGGGTCCAATGACGACTCTACAGCGCCACTCGCACCTCTGACCACGTCCACAAAATTCAGAGCTTCCTCACCGACTGAAGAGTCCGCAAATACGGGCACTAAACGCAGATGGCCCTGTGTACCAGATTTCCCTTTCCCTTCCCCCCACAACATCTCCAAGTCATCCTCTGAAAATTCCGACAGACCCGAAAGGACATCTCCCTTTCCTTCCTCTCTCTCAAGAAGAGAACGAAACATCCACCAGGGAACCTTGATGGATTCCGCCTTTGACAACACCACACACACCGCTCTCCACTTTTGAATCGAGATTTCCAGTCCCTCAGGAAGTTTTGGAATCTCCTCCAGCCTGCTGATGGGGCGGCTTTGATCTTCAGGGGGGCTGGTTTGAGATGCACTGAGATCCTCTCGAGTGTCCCTCGTGTTTTCCTTCATTTGTGAGTAGGGCTGTCTCCTCCGACGTCCCTCTCTTGTCTCTTCTGCCCTGTCTCTAACCCCTTCGCTCATCTTTTCGAGATCCCTCTTCTCATCACCGCAGCCTCCAAACTCTTCCTCTACCCTTTCCCCCTCTTCTACAGCAGATCCAAAAGACCATATACCAATTTTCTGAGAGTCTCCGCCCTCTCGCTTCTTCACGCGACCCGCGAAAATCGCACTGTGCCTCCGTCTGATCGACGTCAGCCTGCAACACAACACAAAGAAGAGAACACGATCTCAGGGAGAAAAACAATCTTATCGACCAGACAATGGAATGCGGAGGAGCGCATAAAAAAAAGCTTCAAAGAGAGAGAGCTTCCTCTTGTGCAATGGTGCTTACATGGAGAGTCCATGGACATCTAAACTGCAGAAGAGCCAACGCCAAACAGGAACGCACACACACACACACACACACACACACACACACAGAGAGAGAGAGATGAAGAGAGTGAAAGCAAGTGCATACCTCAGTTTATTCCGAATCTCGGTCAGAGCCGCTCGTTCTCTCTCCGCCATCGCGTCCTGCAGGCAATTCATTCAGTACCCACTCAGATTGATGGGGGATGCTCCTTCGATCGATCCACATCTGTCACAACAGTACACTGTAGAGAAAGAAGAAGAAAAAGAAGAAGAAGAAAAAGAGAAAGAAGAAGAAGAAACAGATCGTTCATGGCAATGAGCAGAGATCAATCATGAGTTTGAAGATTGATTGCAGAAGAACAAAACGAAAAAAATGAAGTCACGACTGAAGCAGCTAGGACTCTGGCGGTGATCTCTCCGATCTTTTGCTTTCGTCTTCTATTTTCGTACGCTTTTTTGAAGCGACTCTGAACACTCAGATGCTGGTACGTAATCTGGAGGAAGGTGCGAGATAGGTAGGCAGGTAGGCAGGTAGGTATATAGATAGATAGAGGTAGAGATGGAGGTAAACAGATGAGACAGGTTGACAGATGAGAGAGAGCGAGAGAGAGAGAGAGAGAGAGAGAGAGAGAGAGAAAGAGAGAGAGAGAGGCAGAGAGACAGAGAGACAGAGAGACAGAGACAGAGAGAGACAGAGAGACTAGACTGCGCTGTCAATTGCGGTCTTCCAGGGCGGCCAATAGAAACGATTTTGAGCCACCTCGTTCGACTCACAAGAAGGTATGCCTGTGCAGTCGTGTAGAGTGGCTTCACTTCTCTTCCCGACTCTCTCGCTGTCGCCTGCACCATCGCTTATGAAGGGGGGGGGGGGGGAATTCAGGGCCGCACGGCCAGGTTCAGGCACAGATATATACTATTAGTATACAGCTGTGATTGGTATGAGAACCGAAAGGAGTGGTGGAAGGAAGTGACAAGGAAACCAAGTCGAAGCGACCCCGTCATTCGGGTTCATGAAACAATTGTATCGTCAATTCGTTCTGCATATATGCACTCTCTGTTCGTATCAGGGGGTCAATTTTCTCTGCAACATTCCTACATACGAAGGAGAGTTGAACATCAGACGACCCCGTGTGTGTGTGTGTGTGTGCCCGCATCCTGCAGCATCATCTTGGACTCTGCATAGAATCAAATGACAACGCATTTGATCGCTCTGACCGACCATGAGTATTTTCTGTTCCCGTTCTTGCATCACTCGTCGCATCTTGAGCCCTGCCGCTGCTGCCCTGATCGCCCTGCCCACATCCCCCGTGTTTCCCGAAGTTCCACACGAGCTCTTTTCTCCGGCTCCTCTCTCTTTCTGGTTGATGCATCTGAGGGCTCTCACTGCAATCTGACTGACGGGGTGGTCCCCCCTGTACCGATCGGCCCCTGCAACCATGCAGGCAGGCACAAACACAGCAGAGGACTTCTATAATTAAACGCTTAATTTCATGAATTGTAGATCAGATCGCCCAGAGGAGCAGACAACTGACCTACTTACTGCATCATGCACCTGATAATGTATTCATCAAAAGCGTACGTGAGCACAGAGGGATGTCGTTTATGGGACACAAACTGCATGGCCTCCATGACGTTGGTGTTTGAGCGCGTGCCGACCTCCACACTCGATGTGGCTGGCCCTCGTGTCCAATCAGTTAATCAATCAGTTTGCTCAAACGCAGATCGTCACACGTACCGACTGACCTGGGTGCCATTCGTTTCCTTTCACGTAACAGTCGTGGAACCTGAGGTCTGGCCATCTGCAGCGCGGCAGAGAGGGGAAGAAGAAATGGGGAAGGGGAGAGAACTTCATGCAACTTGCTGCGAGAGACACAAACGATTCTTTCTTTTGACTTTCCCTCTTCATCTTGAGGGCCTTGAAGCAAAAAATGGACTTCATTTTTGTTTTTTTTGTTTTTTCGACCACCCGAGAAGAAAGCAGGGAGACAAGTGGGCAGAGAGGAAGGAAGAGAAGGAGAAAGGGAAAGGAGTTAAACTGTCTCTCCCGATTTATTAATAATTTGTTCAACAACTCCCTCATCCTCTGACTAGCAGATCGATAGCCTGACTTCCTATCTCGCATGCAAGCGGAGTGAAAAAGCACGCAGACTTATTTCTTGCTTTCCCTGCTCCCTGACGCACTTCTTGAGGATGCGGGATACGATGTAAGGATACGAGTTGTGCACAATCCGGCCGTGCGGAGCCTCCACGTGGAGGTTACGGAGGGGTAAGGGGGGCGCTCTTTCGACCTGCACACACACACACACACACACACACACACACAGAGTAGGGCAGGTTAGATCCGGACTGAACATGTTGACAAAAAAGCGCCAATGTACGCAGGAAATACAAAATTGGTGCACAATTTTGTGGATGGGAGAAGCGAACGAGAACACACACACGCACACACACACACACACACACACACACAGACACACACTCAAACTCACACTCACACCGTCTGACCGGCACTAATCTGCGGAGGCTGCTCTTTCCCCTCTTTTCCTCTTCAGATGGGATCAACCGACAGATAAACAAAGAATGGAGACGGACAGACAAAGGAGGCATCTCGATCCAGACTTGTCTGTCTGTGAGTGATACTTCTTCTTTCGCATTGTTTTGCAACAAGCTTGACATAGATCGTTTTTTCCCTGAGCATTCATTGAAAGAAAAACCAGATTTTTTATTTTGTCAATCCCAACGACGGGAAGGACGGGCCAATGCACCCATCCACTCTCACAGACAGTCTCTCAGGCTCACCCATTGAAGCCATCTGGGTCGCGCAATCGCACGCTGCATTGAAGGAAGCCACAGACAAAGACTGTCAGAGACACAGAGAGACGGAGAGACAGTTATTTGGGGCAGGCAAAATCAAACGGCGGACGAAAGAAAGGTGACAGAAGAACAGAGAAAAAGACATTGAAGTCAGTGAGAAGACAGAAAGAAAAAACGCAACTCAAGGCACCAATTGGAAACAGGAAAAAGACAATAAACTCACAAAGGCAGCCACTATCCCTTCCCACGACTGCATGCCTCCTTCAGACTTCCTGTCCTTGCTTGACCACCGTCGTCATTTCTTTGTGTCTCTCCATCGGTCTTACAATGAGCTCATCGCACCTTCTTCAGTCAAACGCGCGCGTCATTGCCTGCGTGACTGTCAGCGTATCAAATTGCGCTGCCATGATTCCTCGGCTGACCCTCTCACTCTCACTCACATGCACAGTGACCGACCGATGCCACCAAGGCTCTGCATCGAGAGACCACATCTGGACGAAGTGCTCTTCGGAAGTTTGAAGCATTCGGCTGCACGCAGACAGACACATGCAGGGGGGGATTTAGCCTGCCGGCAAGAAATAAAACGGAACGAGACCTAACAAGAGGATAATTGTTGGGTCTCTCCCCCACCCCCGGGAGACAAATAGAGATTTATCATACGGATCCTGAGGGCAAAGTGGATCATGCTTTGCTGTCGGACAGCGCACAATAAGACTTACATGAGTGGCCATCAAGGGTCATATGCAAACATCTGTCGTTTGGGCCGCGTGTGGTCGGGCAGACGCGAGGAGCCATCGTGGCCGGCTTCGACAGCTCTCGCCCACACTGGCGGCAGAAAGCAATGGTCCCACACACAAATTACTCTTTCAGTACTGTCCGTCCCTCCAACCCAGACGCACTGAAGCAGCAGCATGACGGAGACGGGAACTGCACCAGGAGAGAGACGCGTCTACTCGTAGAAGAAAGCGAAGGGCTCGGACCAAGTCTTCAATGGGCGCTTTCCTCAGCGATTCGTCTTTGGAAGTGGCACATTGGTAACATAGACGGGTCACGGGTCGGCAGGGACCACAACTAAGGTAGTAAGGTCAAAGTTTGTAGTGATTGCATGTCGGAGACAGGAGATGCCGTCGCATGCTGCTCTTGACCGAGCTAAAAGAGACCGAGCTAGACATGCCATCCACTATACCATGATCCACTCGCCAATCGACTCGGATCGAGCTAAATTCGCCTCAAAGAGGTAACTGAACCCTAGCTGAGGGGCATGCAATGCTCAATAAGCTTGCTCCTAGAATCGAGACTAATAGGAAAAAGCGGAACCTTCAGACAAACTAGGCTAGATCCGCCCTTCATATGTGGGGACGCGGCATGCATAACAAAACCCTCGATCAGTCATTAAACATATGTATACATATATGTCACAAACAAACTCAGTCGTGTCGAGCTAAGAAAGCTGAGAAAAATGCTTTTATACAGTTTTTTCGAGTTTATAGTGCTCAGGGCCTTTGAATTAGTGGCGTAGTGGTGCGACGTACATATACGTACTCTCACCAGTCTTTTTCTTAGTGCACAGCAAAAAAAACTGTGACCTACTGTTACAGTACTATGACCCCGTCCAGTGCTTCTTAATTTGTGAACACATAGCAGAATCTGCAATTTCATGTTCTTGTTTTTTGGTATTTTTTGGTTTAAGATAAATTCCTTTTATGATGTGAGTGCTCCCTATAGCTATAGCTGCAGACTTTAGTACATTTATGATTCCCATCTCAAGGACCTCTTAGACAGGCCTGTCAGTAAACATGTAAAAAACGCCGGTGGAGAGGGAGAGGGAGAAGAGGAAAGGGGGGGGGAGGGGGGCGAAGGTAATATGGGGAAGACGAAGATGAGTTTGATACCAGAATGATACTAGGGGAGGGCCCGGGGGGTAGAGTTTGAGAACAATATCAATCAATATATTTTTTAATATTTTAATTATATATTCCAACTTAGGTTAGACACTCTCTAACTAACTAACTAACGAACTAACTCTCTCTCTCTCTCTCTCTCTCTCTCTCTCTCTTTCTATATATATATATATAGTATATATATGTATATATACACTATATATATTTTCTTTTTCAGAACTATAATATAAAATATAAAGATATAGAAACCACGCCTAGTTCAAGAACTGTGGTACAGATCCGACTGTTAGATGGATTCGATTCGATTGAAAGTCTGACCAATAAAAGACTGCATGGGGATTTCAATCAGCTTCTTGCAATGCACCCGCATCATGCATGTAGCCAACATGCTTGGCAAATAATACACAGTCCGTACCTGGTCCATGGAAAAAAAAGAACTGACTGAAAGTCAGTAGCGAGATGGAACTCTTCTAGCGGCTTCTCAGTCTGGCCGCAACTCTGGCGGTGATGGGGGCGACAAGTAAAGAGACGTGAAAGAACAATTCCAACGTCTTCTAGCGACAGAGCGAGATATTGTTTGGACTTGAAAGTCAAAAGAACATGAAGAACCACGAAGCGTGAGTATTTCGTTTGCAGGAGCAGTGCACATGAGGTGAACAATTCAGCTCCAGGGAAAAACGAGAGTGGTGAACAGTTCAGTTCCAGGAGAAAACAGGCACCCACAGTTCCAGGGGAAAACAAGTTTATAGACATCTTTAGGGTGCGGGAGAGAGACTAACGAGGTGGTTGAGCAGCGACAAAGTCAAGTTGTCTGTCGCCCATTTCAACGTTGACGAGCTGACATTCGGTCCTCCCTCTGGGTTTTGCCCGGAAGGAACGGAGGCCTCCCTCCCAATCCTGCATGAACAAGGAAGAGGAGGAGAACCACATGAAGAAGAGATGACTTTGAAAGGGGAAACTGTCTGCAAAGCTGTCTGTGTGTCTGCCTGTTCGCTTGTCTGCCTTCCTGCCTGTCCACCTGCCCGCCTGTTCGCCTGACAGTGTCTGCCCGTCGGCCTGTCTGCAAAGCTGTCTGCCTGTCGGCAAAGCTGCATGTCTGCTTGTCTGCAAAGCTGTCTGCCTGTCAGCAAAGCTGTCTGCCTGTCTGCCCGTCTGCCTGTTGACAGATCTGTCTGCGTGCTTGTGTGCCTGTCTACTTGTCAGAGGGGGGGCCTAACTGAAATGACATGCATGTTGACACCTACGTCGCGGCACACACGCAGGGACAGCACAGACACCAGAAGACACGGACAGAAGCAGGCCCAAACAGATATACACAGAAGGGAGTACCGCGCAAATGCCAGAGGAGACACGGACGGCCACGTATACACACAGGCGTACTCGCAGGCAAAGACAGACAACGGCATACAAAGACACGCAAAGGCTAGAACACGAACAAGGAGGAACACGAAATAAGCAGGACGGGGACGGCACGAGACAAAACAGCAGAGGGAATAGACGGAGACGGACACACACACACACACATTGACGCAAGCACACAGCAATGCACGGACACCGACATACGCCGAATCGGATGGAGACACACGGGGACGAACAGACACACATCAGTCCACTTACCCGGCCGGTATAGTGATTTCATCACAGCTGGCCCGAGTTAGCGATCACGACAGGGGAAGAGGGCCGGCCACTGGATGTACCAGCCCTCTCCGAGATGGCTGTCAGCACGCTTGTGCCCTCCACCACTTCCCCGAACACCACCTGCACTCCGTCCAGCTGGGAGGCGTCTTGCAAGGTGATCATGAACCGCGAATTCACAGATCCCGGCCCAGAATTCTCCATTGTAAGCACGTAGGGGCTGTCATGTTTCAAAGTGTAATTCTCATGCTCGAAGTCTGCACCGTAAATGGACTCCCCACCGGTACCGTTCTCCCTGCATCAGAGTGGGTACTTACAGTACACGTCTCTGTATATTTGCAGGGAGTATGGCAAGACGTAGGAAAAGCACAGACCTGACGAAATCGCCGCCGTGAAGGGCCACATCAGAGACCACACGATGGAATGACGTGCCCTTATAGCACAGCTGCTTCCCTGATCTGCCGCTTCCGTTCTCGCACGTGGACAACGCTCTGAAGTTCTCAGCTGTCTTCGGAACCACATCAGCCCTCAGCTCCATCACGATCCTGCCCATGGGACTACCACCGACCTCCAAGTCAAAGAAGACCCGGGGGTTTGTCTGTGCGGTGACACACAGAGCGAGAGGGGAGAGTGCAACAAAAAACAGGGCGTTCATTGTGCCTTCTGCAAATTCAACTGTACGTTGCAAATCAACACAGCTTAGAGCCCGGTCTGAGCGTAGATTTTGTGCAGATCGTGTGTAGGAGCACCTCTGTTCACACTGACACTTTGGGTTGGTGTGTCTAAGGGTTGGCCCCGGAAAGCGAAGCGGGGGGCACTTACCAACCTTTCCCCAGAGCCCACGATGCATGGAGCTTTGGTAAAAAAAAAGGCCCCGGAAAGCTCCGGCCGCTCATCAGTGGCTCAGAAAAGCGTCAAAAATTAACCACCTACCCTCGTTTGATCCGCTATCACTTGCTGCCAGTCCGTCCAAAGTAGGCAGGCGGTTTTAGCATGGTTTTATATTCAGTACTGCTAAACAATACGTGTCGCACTCTTCCAGCATACGTGTCAAAGAAGAAGGAAGAGGGATCGTCTGGTCATTGTTCTTTTGAAAAACTTTGAGACGTCATTGAGTTGCCCTCTTTCGGGACCACAAGAAGAGTGCCGTCTCCGCCGGCCATCGATGATCAATCTGCATCCCTCTCCTCTCGATTCGCTCCAAGACTTTCAACACTGTTAGTTGCATACCAACATCGGGTGAGACGTCGAAACAATGCACAGCTGTCTGCGACTGTTTGTGTGTCTTCATAGATTCTTGGAAAGTCGTTAAGCGCTTGAGCTATTCCCGCTCTGTCAGGAGTCTGTGTTTGCAGCATTCAGTGTCGACTGGGACTGAAGGCGTACATGTAGCTGTCCTTGAATGTCCTGCGTATGCGTCAGCCTGGTATTTCTGTCTGTTTTCTTTTCTGCCTCCGTCTATTCAGTTTGTTGATGCATGCCCGTCTCCGTCAGGAATGAACGTCTCTTCGTGAAAAAATGCGGACTGCGTCTTCTCCCGGCCTGGATTGGACCGGTCACAATCAATCATGCTCACAATTTTTGCTGAAAAGACTCTCCTCGCTCACTTACCCACTCACTCACGCGCTCTCTTCCTCAATCCCTTCCTCCATCGCTTCATCCTTGCCTTCCTCCCCTGACTTACTGACTCACTCACTTCTTTGCTCATCCACTCACCCCCTCACTCTTTTCCGCCGACCCTCCCTACCTGCCTCCTTCCCTGCCTGCTTTCATCCCAGCTTCCTTCCCTCCATCTCTCTGCTCCTTCGCTCACTCGTTCAGTCGCTCACTCACTCATTCACTCACTCACTCAGTCACTTACACACCAACCCGCTCGCTCACTCACACAGATACCAAGCGACATCCACTTACTCAATGCCTCTTTCACTAGCTGACTCGCTTGCTGACAGACTTCCTCGCTCTTTCTTTCTTGCTTAATGTCTTTTGTTCTCTCTTTCTTTTTTTTTTTTTTCTTTTCTCCCTTTTTTTATTCTTTGTGCTTTCGTCCTTCCGTCCTTCTTTCCTCTCTTCTTTGTTTCTGCACTTTCTTTTTTCCCTTCTTCCTGTCTTCGATCCCTGTTTTATTTCTTCATTCTTCCACTTTCCGTCTGCCTCCTCTCTTTCTGCATGTTTTTCCGCTATTTCTTTTTTCCGTCCTTTCTCCAGTTTTTGTTTGCTTGCTCGTGTGCTGGGTACTTGTTTATCTACCTGTTTCTTTCCTACTGAGACTTTCTTTTTTTGATTCCTTCTTTCCTCCCTGCTTTATTCCTTCCGGTTCCTAACCTTCAACTGACTGTACTGACAATTGAAACTTTTGTACTGGAAAGTGACTTTGAAAAATTTAGTTTTTAAAACATTAAAATAGATAGTTTAACCTTTAAACTAATTGATTTTCATAATTTATTTAAGGCTATTTAAGCTTAGTAAAATGTTTAAAAAATGAAATAGGATAGGATAGGATAGGATTAATGTCTGGAGGATTGGCCTCCTGCCCCAATGCCGAGCGCTCGACGTGCGGCGTCCAGGAAAAGCACATACACGCGTCGGACCTTCCTGGCCGGCCCGCATAGGCCAAAAAGACCTGTGCCGCAAACTGTTTACGTGATAATCAATCAATTACTATCAATCGCATGCGAAGGACTACAATTAATCAACTCTCACTGACGATGCTGCGGCCCGCCGATCGACCCGGCGGAGCTCAAACAGGCTTCAAACGGAGGCATCTCAAAACAAACGGTCGATCGATTAGAGGCTAATCTCATTACTTCCCAGTCACTGAACCCTTTGGTTTCTCCCTCTTCCTTTGCTTGCTTCATTTGCTGCCATGTTGCTGAGTACTCTGCCTGTCTTTTGTTTCTTTCCTTTTCATTTGACCAAAGGATTTGGTAGGCTTGGTCCAGCTGGATGCTTGATACATCTTGCAGGTTACATATATTTCTCTTGCGGCATTCCTTTACGGCAGCTCGTTTTGTGACAACATCCTTCAAAAACTTGTCGAGTATATATTTTTTCAAAACCATAAATTGTCTGGTACCTATCATCGTAAATTAACGCTAAGACGAAAACACAATAAGAAATGTATCTGAATGGCTCTGAATCGATCCGATTGGAGCATTTCTTCTCATGATCATAACTGTTTTATTTTTAATTCATATGAGGCACTGCTCAATGACGGGCGTATCAGGGGCCGGGGGGGGGGAGGGGGGGGGCATCTTAGTATATATCAAACATGCACCTAGAACATGCACACCCGTAAACGCCACCTGCAGAAATACGTGCACACAAACAGAAAGTCAGTCAAATCGCCAGAATACACATAAAAGCATGCATGCAAACACAACCTGTATCTTTAATTTACATCAGAATGATACATAAAAGCAGGAAGACCAAAATTGGGAAAACAATCGGACGGGCAGGAAGGCCGAAATTGGGAAGGCAATCAAGCGGGCAGGAAGGCCGAAATTAGAAGGCAGTCAAGCTGCCAAGAAGACCAAAATTGGAAGGCAGGCATATAGGCAGAAAGACCGAACTCTGGGAGGCAGTCAGACATACAAGAAGGCCAAACTTGGGAAGACAGTCGGGCCAGCAGGAAGAACAAAATTGAGAAGGCCATCGGGCAAGCAGGATGACCGAAATTAGGAAGCGTTAGGAGGAAACTTGGGCAGGAAGGAAGGCCAAAATAGGGAAGGCAATCAGGCAGGCAGGAAAGCCGAAATTGGAAGGCAACCGGATAAGCAGGAAGGCCGAAATTGCGAAGTTAGTCAGGCAGACAGAAAGGCCAAAATTTGGAAAGCATTGAGATAGACAGAAAGACTGAAATTTGGAAGGCAGTCAGGCAGGCAAGAAGGCCGAAATTGGAAAGCAGTCAGCATGGCAGGAATGCAAAACTCTGGAAGGCAGTCAGGCAGGCAAGAAGGCCGAAATTGGGAAGGCAATCGGGCAGGCAGGAAGACCAAAATTGGGAACGCGGGGAAGGCCAAAATTAGGAAGACAATAGGATGGGCGGAAAGGCTGAAATTGGAAAGGCATTTAGCCAAACAGAAAGGCCGAAAGCTAGAGGGCAGTCAAACAGGCAGGCAAAATTTCGGAGGCAGTCAGGCCGGTAGAAAAAAACACAGGCTCGGCATGTATGGGCGCTGCTCCCTTTTACAGTCTGAAGACTGCGGCCGCAAGGAAGATGCAAAGACCTACCTAGCTCTAGAAGAGTTGAAGAAAGCCTGGGACCCAGAACAAACATCTCCCAAATGAGACTAACGACATGCAAAGAGCAGAGAAAGGGGGAAGGGGTGAGTAACACACGTAAACTTTAAGGGAGACGGCAGTTTTTTGCCTTGCCGAGGGTAGACCGGTCAGTCGCTCAGCAACCACAATGGCCAGGTTGCAACCACACAGGAACACTTACAGACATCATAGAAAGCCTTCTGCATACACCAAGAAAGCTCATCTCTGCAAACAAGATTTTTTTAATTCCCTCACTGGGAGGGGGGGGTGGACCTTCTCGTAGGGGTACGAAGCAGCCGAATTTCGTACCCCTGGTGGAGGGGGGAGGTCCGACCTGCTCTGCAGGTTTGCATCCAAAATGTGTCTAGGAGTGTTTCTTAGAGTGTTTCCTAGACACATTTTGGATGCAAACTTGCAGAGTAGGTCGGACCTCCCCCTTTCACCAGGGGTATGAAATTCGGCCGCTTCGTACCCCTGCGAGAGGGTCCACCCCCCCCTGTTGCTGATGGAACGACACAAAATGAACTGACCTGATTGAGCAATCCAAACCAGTCTGCCAACCCTTCTAGTTGTTGTACAACTCCTTTGCACCAAGGCAACCACTTCTACGAGCAACCAAAGGTGTCCAGCCAATACAGATACCGGAGGGGGAAAAAACTCCGGAATCTGTAACCCCTCCAAAAATGAGGTTCTAGAATAAAAAGCTGAACACGATTTCATCGTTATTAAGCCTTCCAATACAATCTAATGGAACGCTTGACAACGAGATTTTGTGGATAGAGGCCTATTCTGTTGACCCGACTTTCTGACTGGAGGAGAACTTAATTTCTGAAGACCTGACTGAGAATTTTTCAGATCGGCATTTTGATGGGTCAGCGCGCAGCCGGGAAGTGCTTTTTGGCCTTGGTGGCTGGCCGGGCTCTGGCCTGCAACGCGTAGCTTGCCTTCCAGAACCGTCACATGGTTGGCCGATCTAAAATCGGCTCCCAAAATCGGCTTTCCGTCGAATGTTTCAAGTCGATCAGAGCACGACCTAGTGCTGCCTCTCTCCCATCACACAGACTTGCTCTCCAGCAATGAAAGTAGGCTTTATCGAAAGCCCAGAGGATTGGCTTCTTTGCTTTTTCTTGGGTTTATGACATTCACTCTACCCGTTGCCCTGAGAGGGCAATTTCGATCTTCCATCACGAAGGGCACGGCCCGTCTCCACGCAAAGGGGCCTACGAAGTTGCCCCAGTAAAGCTTTTATTGAATCCTCTCCATGCGTACACTCTAACAAGCTCTAGATGAGGAGCTGGAAAGGCTTTTTGGATGAGGAAGCCAGCTTTGGGTGGCCAGAAGGTGAGCTACTTTATAAATTTTTACATATTATCTGTATTGCAGGTCAGACTGAGCCTTTCTCGGAGGACCGTTTGTTGGTGCTTAGGTTTCATGAAAAAACATTACGGCTGGTAATCTTGGGTAATCTGAAGTTGTGGGAGTGAGGCGCAGCTCTTGTTTGCATGAGAATTTAGAGGTAGGGCTCCTGGGTGGACTAAGACTCAGTGGCTAGTGCCGGGCCTCACCCAGAAAAAACAAGAACACTATGATGGCTGGTCGTGGGCAAGGCCCTCTGGCTAGAGGCCATAGATCGATCAGGCTTTCAGAAGCTAAACATTTACCTCTTGTATGGTTATAGTGCTCAACATTTGTTTGGTTGAACTGCTTTCTGTGGGTGTCAAATCGGTAGATCTGTTTGCGGACATTCATTCTTACCTTTCATGGGGGTTGCCCGCTGTGTGCTCCCTCCTTATATCAGTGTGCGGATTCGGTGTATTCCATTAGAAGTAAAAGTTAGCTTGTTTGTGTATTACACTGCGCATTGTCACATGCCTGCAGAGTCTGCAATCACTCCCCGACATATCAACATACTATAACTCTTTCACTTCACTCACGTCCAACAATTTCCAACATACACACCACAAACCCATTAAACCTTATCCTTAAAAACTGTTCATACTTTCATGCAGGTAAAAAACAATAAATAGAATCATTCTAAGTGCTTTAAAGACTTAGTTTTTTATATAAAATTTAGTGTGATATATAGAAAATTAAAAGTCACTTTCTAGTACAACAGTTTCAATTGTCAGTACAGTCAGTTCTTCCTCCCTCCCTCCTTCCCTCCCTCCGTTCGTCTCTTCCATCTTCGTCTCTTCCCCCCTTTCCTCCTTTCTTCCTTCCTTCCTTCCTTCCTTCCTTCCTTCTTTCTTTCCTTCCTTCCTTCCTTCCTCAGAAGTTCATCCCTCCCTTCCTCTCGATCACCCTGAGGCTCCCTGCCTCCCTGCCAGGACCTGCCTCCGTCGCACCCCCTCCTTCCTCGCTCCCTTGCTTGCTTCATGCTTCCTTCCCTGCTTCCTAGCCTTCCTCCCTCATGAGTCATGATCTAGCCTATGATGATGGGTCTCAAACTAGGTCTCAAATTCCGTCCCTCTGTCTCTCCTTATTTTGCTCCCACTTTTTTGCAAAGATGTTGCAAAGTGGGGCTTGAAGCGGCACCTACTGTCGCAGCCGGTGGCAGCTTATTGCGCCTTGATTAATTAACCCTGAAGTCGCATGAAGAGCGTTCAATAATCTTTAATTGAGGCTACAGGAAATTTATGAAAAAATTAAGTGAATGATGGGTTAAAAACTCAAAGTTAAATAAAGCATCGTCAAAAAATAAAAAATAAAAAAAATCATAATGAAAGAAAGATTATTCGAGATACTGTTCGACCACTGTGACATTTTATATTAAAATGATATTAAGAGAAAATCAATTCTCTTATCAGATGTTTAAATATTTTTAAAGATGCATAGCATAGCATTGTGAAAAACCTGTACAGAAGTATTCTTAAATATATGAGTCTACAAAAAGCCTGTCTAAGCCTCACTAAAGTTTATGTTCGTATAAAAAACAAGTTGTCGGTGGCTTTTATTAAGCGTCAAAATGTCTGGGCGGCTTCTGCCATTATATATCATTAATTCAAATCTGAGTAAATCAAAATGTTCATGGTGTGCCTGGGGTGAAACCACCATGACTCTGAAAAACGAAACAGGGGGCACTAAATTA
>JAHBMJ010005078.1:9445-41945 GCA_018398765.1 Chromera velia | reverse complement strand
GGCCCTCCCCACACCGGTGATCTTTACCGAGCTGTCATCGGATGTGTTTTCCGAGCGGGGGGGTACAGGGGGAGGGTTGTATGTCCACAAGTGAATGTGCTTGGGGAGGGCATAGGCTAGACATGTCTATGGGCTTCGTGGGTGCGTGTATGACCCAGATCGGGGTGCGAAGAGATCCTCGGCTGTACCGGTTGTTCGTATGGGACGGGGGTCAGCGTCGCTCGCCCGTTCTGCCTCTGCCCAGGGGCCACAGCATCTCCGGTCCACTCTTCTCTCTCTTGTTCGATGTCCCTGTCCCTTCTTCTTCCCCCTGCCTTTGCTTCTACTTCCTTTCATATCTAGGGGACAACATATCCAGTGCGATGGGGCATGCTCGTTCCCCTGCGTCCGTGCGGGTCTTCTGACCGAGCTTCCGAGCCGGCACTCTCTCCTTCTTTCATTGCCGCTTGGTCTGGCTTTAGCTGCAGTCTGTGGGAGGGGGTCGGAGCTCAAGGTTCCTTATCCATTCAGAGTACTCGTTCCTCTTCTGTGAACAACAGTTGACTGTACTTTGCATAAGTGTTGCACACGTTATTTTCCGTTGTTTTTGGCGGGAAAAGTGTCGTTCTTCCCCTTTTCTTACGCTCTTCCTTTTAACTGGTAGGGAAAGGGGCGATGATCTGTTATTGTATTATTATATTGTATTATTATATTATTGTATATATTATTATATTATTGGACGAATGCATGTGCCCCCATGTATGCACAATTAAGTGTGCACCGACATCTGATGCGCGCACTTCGTGCGAACCGTTAAAGTTTGCATTTTCGTTGAAGCTACATATACAAGGCACGGCCTCCTGGGACAGGCCTACAACAAGTGATGCAATATGAATACATGCATGGCGTGGAGGTTTTTTGAAGTGAGTTGTGCGCAATGTGAGTGAAAATATGGTCTTTTAACAAAGACTGTATATACGCGTACATCCATGCAATGATGCATGCGTGCAAGGTATATATATATATATATATACGTATATGTATATATACGTGCACATGTTTGTATAGATGGCCCAAATGTGATCGTATTCCAAAATTGAGTCAAACGCTGGCTTACAGCGGAAGCTGCAATTCACTTCTCAAGTTGCACTCAATCTACACAGGCTAGTCAGTCCACAAGTTCAGTCAATCGAGTCAAATCAGTCAGCCACTCAGTCGAATCAGTCAAGTCAGTACAGTCAGCCCCATCTCTGCTTCCCTCACAATATCGTTCAATCTTGCAGCTTTCCAGAAAAGCTCAGATGTTGCAGTTGCGTTGAATCCCTCTTCCCTCCAGAGTACTACCTTTATGAGGGGTGTCCTTGCCAAACTCTCGCTCAATGAATTAAAATGGGATGCACCCGGTATTGACCAGCAGATACCCCGTATGAGAAGATTCATAGGCGCTTGTAGCATAGACGGGTGTGACTGTGGAAAGACTCGAGCTCTGTACATCCTTCCCAAAGATCCCAAACAGCCTGGAAACGCATCTACATCTTTCGTCATGTGCTGCCCGTCTTTCCTGGAGTCGGTGGGCCATGGCAACTACGCTGAGATGATGAAGCATTCCTAGCTACGTCTACTCGGTGCATGCCATGAAGTCGCACGAGCTGCCTGCAGATGTCGTCGAGTCGAAGTGGGAGGCCTTCCGTACTCATGCGCACCAGTGTGATGGTGGATGCAATTCGGTCAGTCAGTGCAAATTCTTTGAACGCGTCATTGAAAAGTGTTTTGGTATGCTTTTGTATCATATACATGCAGTTAGTATGAAGTTACGAACGTATAGCCCTCCCTTTCTGTGTGTCTGTGCTTATGATACTGCTTTGGATTGCAGGAAGTGACGGCGGTTTTCATGTCAAAGGGTCAAGCCAAGCACGGTTCCCACTTCTTCGCAAGTTGTGCCCACAACACAGAGCAGTACATCCAATCGGGAGGCGGGAAAACAAAGTGTGCTGGTCCCGGGCACGGGTAGTTCACAGTGGCCCTCGCGAAGGCCTACTGTCTTAGCGACCGGAAGGTCAAGATGACTATGAATGGCAACGTCGACATCCCCCAACGTATCATAGAATGGATGAGGAGTGTCATTGGATCTTCTACGTCTTCTTCCTTGGCAAGTGCGTCGTTGTCTTCTCTTATGGGTGATGCGGCTGCAACTTCCAGTACCGCCGACGCCCCCGACTCGGGAAGTGCGGCTGCCGCTGGCACAAAGAAAGTGAGGAAGGGTACTGGAGTGAGGAAGGCAAAGAAGTGAACACAGAGGGTGAGAAGAGAGAAGACGCTCTTTGCATCTGAGTCTCTTTACATGTTCGTTCAGTCATTGAACATAGACGATGAGAAAGATTCCTATCTCTACAGATTCGTTCGGTCATTGCAAACGGAAGACACAGAATTCTCTCTTCATGTTCGTTCGGTCCTTGGAGCAGCAAAGCAGAAATCTGTTGAGTGTTCTTGCGTATTTATTCAATTATTACAAACAAAGAAGGACAGAGATTCCTAGCTCTCTCTGCATGCTCGTCTGGTTGTTGCAAAGGGAATGCACAGAACTCTTTCATCATGTTCGTTGTAAAACTTATGGTTTCATGCATGTGTATGGTAAATTAGAACTTCAGAAGGTAGAAAAGGAAGGCCGGGGGGGATGAAGGAACTGTTACAGAGGAAGAAGTGCCCCTATAAGAGGATCGAGCTGGGTGTGCATGGGGGGATCAGGTGCCCCATAGGATGAAAGGAGGAAGTCAGGAAGCAGAGAATGACAGAGATACCTCTCTCTGCACACTCGTTTGGTTGTTGCAAAGAGAATGCACAGAATTCTCTCTTCATGTTCGTTTGGTTGTTAGAGAAGTAAGGCAGAAATCTGCTGAGGTCCTTTTGTATTCATCAGTGGTTGCAAACAAAGAATAACAGAGATTCTGTTCTCTGCAGGCTCGTTTGGCCGTTGCTAAGGGAATAGATAGAATTATTTCATTATGTTCGCTAGAAGACTCATGGTTCCATGCTTGTATATGACAAATTAAAACTCCAGAAGGTGAAAAAGGAAAGCCGGGGGGGATGGAGGAGCGGAGAAAGAGGTGCCCCTATGAAAGGATCGAGCTGGGTGTGCATGGGGGGATCAGGTGCGTCGCAGGATGAAAAAAGGAAGTCAAAACTCATGGGTGCAGACGGCCAGAGAGAGTAAAGCAGCTTGTGAGAAGTAAAGGGTAAATGAAGAAGTAAAAAACAGAGTAGCGGCTTCTCGCTGCATGCTTCAATAAAGAAAAAAAAATTGACGACATATAAATTTTGTTTGTAAATAAATGTCAACTTATTCAAAAAATTAAAACAAAAAAGTAAAAAAGAATGGAGACAGTTCCCTACAAAACTAAGTTGAATTCCTAGGGAATTTAGTGGAATTTAATGGAATTTACCCTTGAAATTTAGTGGAATTTAATGGATTTTACTGGAATTTACCGTGGAATCTAGTCATCTAAATTTCACTAAATTCTAGCAATTTTGAAGGCTTATTTCTTGCGATCTAGAAAGAGCTAGAAGCTCAAATTAACAGTGTTTATGAAGCTGGTTTGAAACTTTGTATATACAAAGAAAAAGAAATACAAGTTAGAAGACCTGACAGCACAATTCTGTAGTTTTTTTTTAGAATATGATGGCTGAAATCCGAAATTCTACAAAAATGTTAGCTAAAATCTGGAAATATGCTAGTCATATCTTTTGAAAAATAAAGATTAAATACTAAGGGTCTATATAATTTGATATATAACGATGTATAATTTAATAACCTAGATCTGCATAAAACTATATAGTCTCAATATATAATTATAACTAAACGTATTAAAAAAAAAAACATAAAACCCAGTGTGTAGGTTTTTCTTTATAAGCAGATATTCATTGATGATTCAGCTCATTATATTGTTTTCATATTAAATTGTTGCTGGCATCGCAAAAGCATACACGGTTTCATCAGACGGTGTCCGAGAATAATCAAAACTAGAGCCAAAAAAATGAATTCACGAATCAAAACTCTTTCAACAGTTCATGAAAGGTCACGTTAAAGGTTTTAACCCGTAATGTGGCTGTGTCAATCATGGCTTCCGTTGTAAGAATTCGAATATCCTTTGATTCCCGTATGCATGAAAAGGCGACGTAAGCTTGACCATGGCTAAATGCAGGCCGAGTAAGATCAAAGAGAACGCGATCAATTGTCTGTCCTTGACTTTTATTCACGGTGATTGCATAACAAAGAGAAACAGGGAATTGTCTTCGCATAAATTCAAACGTTCTATCTTGAATTTCAAAGCAGATTCGAGGTAAAAAAATATGGAAAGAAGGGATCGATGAGGTAGATAAAGTCCGGCATTGAAGCACATTGTCACAAATTTTTTTAACAATAAGGCGCATCCCATTCATGATTCCCAGCTTTCGCATGACATTCCTGCGCACCATTACAATACAGTTTTCTTTCAAAATCAACTCTGCGGGGAGAGAATTTTGATCGTTAACCTTTGCCATATGATCTTCAATTGCCAATAGCTCATCTGATTTAGTGCGCATCTCTCTGACTTCATGATTTGCAATGCAGAATCGAGACTTTCCGGGAAGATGCTTGAGAATCGCTGCATTATGCATATTGATGACTGCATTGTAGGGAGAAAGAATAGATCGCCGTGCTGTTTCCGCCAATGCATAAGCGGAAAAAGAAGTAAGAGAAGGGAAAAGCCAATTGTATGCAGCGTCTGTTTGCGTTGAACTTTGTTGAGATGTGTGGTGAGACACAGGTTGAGCAGGCGACTGAGTATGGGCGAACTTATTGGTTTGCCTGTTTATGTCAGAACAGTCGGAAACAACAAAATGTTGAATAGACGGAGGGAGCAAAATTTCCTGGAGAGAGGGATTCGATACATCAGAATCGAAGCTACCATCCCCCAGACGATCCAAAAAGCTTGAATAGATCGGATCTTTCAAATTCTGCATCGAGCGATTCAGGACGTGCACAGATATGTGTGGCCAGAGAGGTGAGTTTTGGAGGCATGCACAAATGATGTCAAATTCGTCTCCTCCAGGTACAACCGGTGTGGTTTGACGTACATCACCTGAAAAAATGAGAGTCTTTCCTCCAAAAGGAAGATGAGGGGCACGCATAAAGTCATGCAGTTTTTTGTTGGGCGCTTCAACAAATGTGTGATGCAGCATGGTGATTTCGTCAATAATAATCAGGGAGGAGTGCGTCAGAAGAATCCCTGCTTCCGATTCTGCAGTGAGCGAAGATGCACTGGGTGTGTCATATTGCTTTTTGGAAGGAAAACCGAAAGTAATGTGTGCAGTTTTCCCGCCTGGCAGATTAATTGCAGCGATGCCTGTGCTTGCAGAAGCCAACACAATTTTCTGGGTACCTCTAAAATAATTGCAGAGCGCATTCAAGACAAAGGTTTTTCCCCTTCCCGCTCGTGCATTCAAGAAAAAAGATTTGCCTTCCTTATTTTGTTCAGACTTCAGAACTGCCTTGACGAATTTACGTTGTTTATCATTGAACTTATTTTCATGCTGCTCCCATTTATGTTTGCATTCTGTCTGGAGCCATTTTTCTTTTTCTGTTTGAACTATAAAGTTCACTTTGCGGGAAAGGAGGACATCAGAAGTCACATCTGTAGGAAGTGGAAGACCAACAGATTCAAGGGTACGGCCTTCACCGAGTAGCATTTCATGTAATTTAATGAGCAAACGATTCATCTTTTCTTCACTGGATACATGGCACTCACCGCGAGCAAGCAAATCGTCACTCATGTCTTCCAAAAAATCTTTAAGCAAAGACAGCGAATCACACGAATCTGCAAGAAGGATGACGAAGAGCCATCGAAGTTCGATGGGAGTAGCACCACATGCAACGCATTCCTTCATTGCAAACTCTGCTTCCTTTCCATCACGCACGATGCCATGAGCGATCGCAGCCTCGCAAAAACTGTTTTTCTTGTCGCCTTTAAAAGTTAGGTAATCATCGAAGCTGCAAGCAGGCACATACTTTGCCAACATACGAAGGAAGAATCGTTCCCCAGCTGCCCAGTGAACTTGACGGATTCGTGCCATATGCGGCCTTTGTCTTACATACACATAAGCAGGAGGGGCCGATGGTGCCTGAACGAGGGCCGGGTTGTCGCGAAAAGGTTGTGACTTGAGTTTTTCGGGCGTCTTACTTACTGTAAACTTTGAGTAGTACTCAACAAGAGTCAAATAATCAAAGTCAGTGCCTTGCGGACGATAAAAATAACGGAGAAGGGGGGAAAGAGATTCATCAAGTGCTTTCTTGGGTGAGTCTTTGTATTTTGAATCGTAACAAATATCATCTTCATCGGGCAAATGGACATACACGCACGTGACGTCGTCGTGACTCCTGGCTCGCTGACATTAATCCTAAACCCCATCATTTGAGTAAAAGCCTCTGATGCGCTGGTGTATCGCATGCGAAGGAATCTTTCAATTTCGTTTCGTTTGTTTTTTTGAGAAATCTTTGCCTTCACAAAGTCTGGCCCTTTACACATGTACTTTCGCATGTACTTAACAATCTTGACGCTCCCCGCCCACTTCACACTGATGTGTACATCATACTTTAGTGACAAAAACCAGTTGTAGGGAACGACCCATCGATCCTTCTCGTTAGGGCGACGATACAGAGGATACCCTCGTTCATCAAAGGCAGAATACGTGCGCGTTGGAAAAGGATACTGTTTGTCACATCGAAAGGAGGGGGATTCGCGCTCGAGTGGAGACACTTTCTGGGTGTCGAAACAGTGTCCTTCAACATGCCGGTGTTTCATAGACGAAAAAATATGTCGTTCTAATCGATGCAAGTTGCACATGCATTCCCCCAAATCAAGATCCTTGCATTTTCTTGAACATACTCCATCAACCTTCGGATGCTGTGCGAGAATTCGCAAGTCAAGAGCTTGAACTGGATGTTCTTTTTCCAACGAATCCATGCGTATGCATATATGGGCATGTGGGATTCCTCTCTTTTGAAATTCATTAACGTACAAAATATATGCAGACTTTCCCCCAAACACGTTGCCTGAACGAAGATCTTTCAGCAAGGCGCTCAGTTTTTGCCGAAACACACGGACTGTGATGTCTGTCCTTTCAGCTGTTTTTTGTCCCACAGCCCCGTTTTCCTTAATTGCCTCATCAATTTCCTTCCATTTCTCGTTAGCAGTAAAAGTAATCCAAAACGTCGATTTGCCCCCCCATTCAATCACAGCCATTCCGTCATCAATCAGCTTTTGCATGTGGGCAGCAGAACCAGGTACAGATGCCGGAAGCAACCATTCTCTTCCCACTTGACCTACTTCCTGATCTGCCCTACCTCCCGACCCTGCTTCCTTATTTTGATTCGCTTTGCCTCGCAACACCCCCCGACGTGCAATTCGATTTCCCCCTCGGTAGTTCCTTATTTTCTGTTGCATGGCGTCCGTGTAATAGTAGCCACACCTGTTTGCCTGCCATCGTGCGAAATTGTCGAGCACCCATTCTTGAGCAAGCCGGCCAGCCAGATGAAGGCGACGTTGCTGAAAGATCGATAACTTTACGTACTGAAAAAGTGTGAAAACATTTTTTAGGTCGCGGGTTTTCGGCAAACCTTCCTGCTTTCGCTTACTGTCTTCTCGAGCGTTTCTCTTCCTATCTGCAGCAAGTTGTCGTCTGAGAGGACGACTTGCAGTTTTTTCTATTTGCTTCTCCTCAAGGTCGTGCCACCACCCACCCGCGCCCATTTCAAACAACAAAGGATATTGAACCGATTCGTACAGTCTTGAATATTCACTGACAAATCGTTTGCCCTTATCATGAGTGTCTGCTTGATCTGATTGCTCCGTCATTTCGGGTGAATCGTTTTGATCATTCCAATTTTGCTTCGATCGGACGGCCTTTTCTCTTTTCTTTTCGGTTCATGTTTGTTTAGCACTCTTTCTGTGGTATGACGCCTCATTTGGATTCATTCCTTTAGGGGTTTCTTTCAGAAGCATGAGTGTATACCGCGGCGGAGGATTATCGGTGCTTTCATGTCTGTAAATTGCAGCAATTTCGTTAGGGTCGGCCGGACGTGTATTCTTTATGAAAGAGAGACCAATCACACTATTGTCTTTCGAATAGGAAGAAGACGGATCGGAGAGCAGACGGAATCGCTTGATAAGCGGATATCGCATGCGGACTAAATATGCATGAAAATCAGTTGCCAAAAGCCCTACGCCTGTATACTCAAGCAAATCTTTTGTTTCCGGAAAGAAGCTATCATGACACCAGTACTGTGTGGGACTAGTTTGATCGAGTGGAACAGATAAGTGGTAGGTCCTTCCGTGCAAATGGACATTCCCACTTTTTACTTCCTTCATTCCCTCCCCCCCTTCATTTTTGGAAGGCTTGGTGCCCAGAACAGAAAACGAGACAGAGGAGTTGATCACACGGGAATGACGTGAAACGCCGGGACGTTTCAGGAAGGTCTCGTGCTCAGGAGACAGAGGAGGCCACAGTTTGTCGCTGAGAACAAATTTTCCATTTTGACAACAAAGTGTGTTTTCACTTTTCCATTTTAACGTGCCACAGTGGGGATACTGAATTCTCCGGCCACAGTCATGAGGGCGAACGAGGGGTGCATTGAATATATATTCCCATGGATCGACACCCCTTGGAATGCATCCCTTTCCTTTAATACCGTCCGTCTCTGCAGAACGTGTCTTATTGAATTCTGTGTTAATTAGAGTTTGCTTATTGCTTCTCTTTCTTTGGTTTTATATTTTGCCTTTCAGGATTTTGTTGTTCTCTTTGTTGGACTCACTTGTAGAGCTGCCAGAATCAGACTTGTCTTTCTCGGACACGGAGTCCTGTTCATCCTCAGCCTAACCGGTAATCTCCTCTTCCATCGGACTGAAATTCACTTCTTGTAGAGTCGGCTTCAAGTCCCTCAAGGGTTTGAACTCAGTTGCCGACGAGCCTTCCTCTAGTGGCGAAAAGCGGTTCGAAAGCGCGAGAGTGGCTTTCTTTGGAGCTAGGACAGGGAACGTCTATCCAGCAACCTTCGCACATGTGTCTGTCTTGTTGACTGTCGACTTTCTCTCACGAGTAGAGTTATCTGTATAGCAATTCCGATACAGTAGAATGCATGAGTGTTTGTTTGATTGCAAGAGTTCTTATCAGAACAGAAATTCATGGAATGCTTTAAAGAGGGCATCAAGGTTGCAAAAGGTTGGACAGAAAAGCAAAGTCCAGAAACATAAATCGATGAGTCTAGGCTCCGCACACTGACCCTTCCGCACTCGTGTCTGCTTGTGCCAGGATGATCTGTCGGTGCTGTCACATTTGTTGAATGGAGAGTCGGTCGACCCTGCACACACAGGACAACCACACCCACAGAGGCATACGTTAACCATCGTTCGCTCACACACGGACACACATTCATACACACACACACACACACACACACACACATACACACACACAGTCACATACACACACACACACACACACACACACACACATACATACACATACACACACAAATCACACAAAACATACACAAATATACACGCATACAGAGACGCATTCATACACGAGTGCGGTGATCAAAATATGATGCAAAAAGTAAGCGACGAGGTACGGATTACTGTTGAAGATGTAATTCATCTGTAGTGTATGGATTGATCCATTCCGCACTTTCAGGATAATACACACAGTTGTCCATTCACTTTAAACACATCTGGACAAACAAAGATGACGGAGCGAGCAATTGATTGAGGCGCATGAAGAGAATGATATTGATTGAAGAAAACATACCTGAACGTTTTTCTAACGGATTCAGACGCCTTTTTGGGGAAGCATGAGACCGTTGTTCCGCTGTCGTAGTGTCGTTAAACTTTGAGGCTTCTGCAAGACGAAGAGCAATATACGGACGGTGACCTAGACAACCAAAACAGGCGCCGTGCAGGTTGCCTGACATATTGTTTCATATACACTTGCAGAGAACATTAAAAATGTACACAGAATAAGAGAGGCAGACTTTCAGCAGAGACGCTTTCATCAGAGAGCTTCACTGACCGATCGTGGCGATGGCCTTCCGTTTGACCGGTGAGTGTCGCACTGCCGGAGGGAAGGACGATTTCCAATCTTCTGCATGTAGGAAGAGAGCAAAAGCATGCACAGACGAAGCTAATTTATTCAATCATGCCGCGAATATGCATAAGCGCTTCAAAGATACAGTCTTAGAGAAGGTGAAAAACAGATGAACACCAACCTGTGTGTCGGGCTGGCGTTGAAGTTCCCTTGTTTCGTCTAGTCCGAGCAGCCTTCAAAGGTGGAAATTCAGCGTCCATGTCTGCAATTTTGTATTCATGAAAAAAACGATGATATCAATGTATTGTGTTGTAGCAGACGCTCGAGCAAAGCCCTTGATGTACACCGCTTTCAACTTCCATTCGCAGTGGTGCTGTCGAGATTAAACCAACACGCATGAGGCATACCCAGGCAAAATTACACACATAGATGGTATTGTCAATGCATATACCAAGTGACAAAGGATTGCTGACCGTTGCCAAAGCGGGAAGAAATCGACTCCGAATGCACGCTGTTCCACGCGAGACTCTTCGATCGCGACAGACATCCTACGGTGTCGTCAGTAAAGGCTTCCTTGTCTGTGCAAACAAAGTCTGCCTTCTCCTTCTCCGTGCAGGGAATCAACAAACTGTAGTGTACGCCTTTTAATAGTAGACATATATGATCGGAGGCGGCAGCGGGACCTGGGAGATTGTTGGGGACAGGAATAGATCTGTATCAACCTTTGAAAGCACCCAGTTCCTCATAACGGTAGATTTTGATGGGCTGCCTGAATACGTGTACAGCCCCTCCGACTTCGAAGTCTGATGCATAGGTTCCGGCTCGTCCTGGTGCTGCGGCCATTCTCATTTTTGAAACATACGCTCTAACGTTTTGTATTCCATTTTCTTCAAGTACTCTTCGTCCCTCATTAGACAGCAAGTAGTCGCAGATGCGGAGTCATATTTTGTAGGCACGAATTCTAAGCTTCATGCCGATGGCTGAAAAGAAGCAGTCCCCATCCTGCTCAGTGTGGCCTGTACGATAGCGGCTGGATGCTTCAGAAGACGAAAGGTAAGACCTCTGATTCGCCAAAGCGTCTTCTTGGTGTATCTTTTTCAAACGCATTTTTTCATGCTCCGAGTACGCAGCTGCATCCACAAGCACAGATCAAGTTAAGCATTGTCAACCAGAGTAGCATTGATGTCAAGCGACCGAAATGCATTCGTGTTGAGAGAAATGTCGCTCACATATCATAACATATGGAGCAAGCTTACTTCGTTTTGCAGCTGCTTGTTAGTTCTTCCAACAGGTGAGTCGGGTGTACTCCTTGAGGTCTGCAGAGTTAACGGGCAAGTTTTTGTTCTGCCTTCGTCGGATTCTGAGAAGAAAGGCCTCTGTCTGCTTCAATTCTGCTAGTTCTGTCTTTTCCACACAGGTAAGAGGAGTCTGTTTTTGTTTAGAGCAGAGCTGTTGTCTGCGAAAAGTATTTGGAAAGGCCATAAATGACATCTTGAATTGATTGTAGGTTCAAATTCCAGAAGTACGTTGAAGTTACGTTCGGTCGATCAACCCTTTTTACACAATCGTATTCGCTAGGCTCAATTCCAACAGGTAGAGATGCACAGGGAGATGCAATGATCGGAGTTTAGAATGTAATAGAGGTATGAGCATGCTGAGTAACAGAGCGCAATTTCAGAAAACAGGAAAGAAGCACGCACGATGTGTGGGTTGTATGCAATTAATTAAGGTCAGACATGCATGTATCAATTCAAATAACGCATGCATGCACATTTGATGGACTTTAATGGCCCCGGAAAGTTTGCTTGTTGAGGACGGTCCAGAAGCAGGTGAATTCGCTTTTTTGCGCCACTTTCAAGGAGCAAAATGTCGAAAATTTACGTCTGACTGACCGTTAAAAAATGCTTCACTGGAGTAGAGTATATGATAGCTCGGCATGCATGCACTGGATGATCGAGCCATGCAACTCAATTCTTAGTTTTGATCAAGATTACGCGTATCTAAATATTTTTAGTCACACAAATGGAGGGGTTACTTTTATAGGGAGGCGCATAACATTTTAATAAATGTTACTCTAACCTATAGAATATATATATAGTTTGTTTCCTCTATGTTTAAAATATAGAAATGTTAAGAATTTTAATTTTTGGGGTAATTTGTATAATCAATCAATGTTTACGTAATCTTATGAAAAGTTCTGATGCTGTTTTGTTTATTTCATGTACAAAGAGACTCAGACGTCGCCTCCTTGACCTCCCCTTCATTCATATACCCCCCTATTCCACAGGGCTGCAGAAGGGACATATGTTTACATATGTTTACATATCTCAAATTTCGGAAACAAATAGGAATGAGGAAGGAAGAAAAACGAGGAAGGAAGGAAGGAAGGAAGGAAGGAAGGAAGGAGAAAGAAAGAAGGAAGAAGAATGAAGGAAGTTAAGGGGAAGAAGGAGAAGAAAGGAAGGAAGGATGAATGAATGAATGAATGACTGGAGGAAGGAAGGAAGGAAGGAAGGAAGGAAGGGAGGAAGGAAGGAAGGAAGGAAGAAAGGGAGGAAGGAAGGAAGGAAGGAAGGAAGGAAGAAAGGAAGGAAGGAAGGAAGGATCCGAAGGAAGGGAGGGAGGAAGGGAGGAAGGAAGGAAGGAAGGAAGGAAGGGAGGAAGGGAGGGAGGAAGGAAGGAAGGAAAGGAAGGAAGGAAGGAAGGAAGGAAGAAAGGGAGGAAGGAAGGAAAGGAAGGAAGAGAGGAAGGAAGGAAGGAAGGAAGGAAGGAAGAGAAGGAGGAAGGAAGGAAGGAAGGAAGGAAGGAAGAGAAGAAGGAACGAAGGAAGGAAGGAAGGAAGGGAGGAAGGAAGAAAGGAAGCCTTAGGAGGGAAGGAGAGAAGGAAGGAAGGAAGAATAAATGAATGAATAAATGAATGGAGGCCCTGGGAAGAAGGAAGGAAGGAAGGAAGGGAGGAAGGAAGGGAGGAAGGGAGGAAGGAAGAAAGAGAAGGAGGAAAGAAAGAAGGAAGGAAGGAAGGAAGGAAGGAAGGAGGGAAAAGAGGAAGGAAGGAAGGAAGAGAGGAAGGAAGGAAGGAACTTCAAGGAAGGAAAGAAGGAAGAAAGGAAGGAAGGAAGGGAGGGAGGGAGGGAGGGAGGAAGGAAGGAAGGAAGGAAGAGAAGAAGGAAGGAAGGGAGGAGGGAAGGGAGGAAGGAAGGAAGGAAGAGAGGAAGGAAGGAAGGAACTTCAAGGAAGGAAGGAAGGAAGGAAGGGAGGGAGGACGGGAGGAAGGAAGGAAGAGAGGAAAAAAGGAAAGAAGGGAAGAAGGAAAGAAGGCAGGAAAGAGGGGAGGAAGGGGATAGGGAGGGAAGGGAAGGAACTTAAAGGGAGTGGGGGCAAAGACAGAAAGAGAAATTTAAAACCTTTTACTGAGTTTTAAGTGAGAACGGAAGGAAAAAAGAAAGAAAAGAAGTGAGAGAAGGAGAAAGGGGAAAGGGGGATAAGGAGGAAGGAAACTAGAGAAGAGAAGAAGCAAGGAGGGAAGTGAGGGCGGAAGGGACTCGAGGGGGGGGAGGGAGACGACCAAGGGATGAATGAGGGAAGAAGGGGAGAGAGGGAGGAGGGAGAAAACTTATTGAAGATGCAAGTAAGGAAAAGAGCGAGGAAGAATTTTCAAAGGGGGGAGCAGAGGGAGATGGCCAGAGGGGGGGAAAAGGGAAGCAGAGGAGGCCGGGAAGGAGGGGAAGGGGGGAGGAAAGAAGGAGAGAAAAGAGCAGGAGGGGGCGTGGGATGGCCGAAGAGATGGGAGTTGAGCAAGGGAGGAGAGGAAGACGTGTTGAGGACGGTTGGGAAGGGGGGTGAGACGGAGGAGAACCGAGGAAGACACTTCGGGGAATTGCGAGAAGGAGTCCTGCCTACGCATACAGACGAACACAGACGGCGAGACGGCTTGCATGCATGGTCCTCAGCTGTCCACCCTCCTGTGGTGTGACGTTGTACATGGAGGTGGGGGGGGGTCACTGGCCCCCCCCCTGCCTGGAAAGCGATCTGCATTCATTTTCAGGACGCAGAGAATACAGTCCCTCGCCGTGGTGGTGCATGGGAGACGGGAATGGGAGTTGGAAGACAGGGCAACGATCTTTTTCCGTGAAATCCCCGACATACCGGCAGCTGTCGTATACTGGTTACACGGCCGGTTGGCCAGGGACTCCTGCTGGGCGACGGTAAGGAGGACGTCCCCTGCCTGCCCGACGAAGGAGCTCGCACAATGGTGAAGAGGAACACGGATGCGAGACAAGAGAAAAAAGAAAGAGGACGCGAGTACGGGTCCTGCCGCGCTGTGACGAGCCAACAGGTGACCTAGCCTTCAATGCAGACGCAGTGGAAACGCGGCTGCCCGATCCGTTGGCTGAGTGTTTCATGGTTGTTGCAGAAATGCTCTCGGGTCCTGGAATTACTTTGGAAATCCGGGGGCCACGGCATGAGAGGTAGCCTTCTATGGTGTGAAAGGCCCCGGCACGTGTCCGTGTTTTTGCATCGCTGGGCCGCGCGCAGCATGCCGTGGCCCCCTCGAGTTCCAACAAACTTTGCGGTTTTATACCGTGCGGTACAGGAAACTTCGTCTTTTGGAACTTTGCCAAAATGATGTGTGAACTCTGAAGAGTCGAACGGTACCCTTCCCATTTGCCTGCGATTTTTTTGGATTTTTCGGTTTGAATTCGCTCTCTCATCCCGCCAAGGAGACAAACTTTTAGAAAGTTTTTGCCCTGCCTCTCCCCTCTTTTCATTGTTCTCCAAGTTCTACTCTACCGCCGCTTGATAAGCCGCAGTAAAAGTGATCAATGAGCAGTGTTCCTAGATTTAGAACAGATGGGACGAACCGGAACCTTTTGACAGACTAGGCTAGATCCGCCCCTCATACATGGGGACGCGGCATGCATAACAAAAACCTCAATCATCCCGGAACAGCAGGAGTTAGAGCAGGGCTGCTCGGACCCGGGGCCCCACCCGGGTCCTCCGGAAGGAAAATGGTCCGGCATAGCCTAATTGCAGCTCTTCCATCGAGCCATGCATGCAGGTGCTCCAGGCAGGCTTCTTGACGAGCAGCTGCGTATATAGTGTGTTAAAACACTGTGTTAATTTAACGAACACAACCATACATTACATACAATCTCACTGATTATCTGAGAGGTTCTTAAATGTGTACTAATACATGGGCTCAGCAAGACACCGTTGATCTGGGCTGATTTCATTTCTTCCAGCGGCTCAGGACTGCAAGTCCTTGGGTTTATCTTTCACTATCCTGTCCGTGAGAGCTGTGAAAACTTAAAGAACTAGCTTGCTGTTCCATTTTCTCATCTAATCTCTGACAGATGAGTCAGAATCAGGTAGATGGGAGCGCGCCCTCCTTGTTCGGCAGTGTCGGTGAGGCACGGAGGGACCTGGTTGTGAAGGAGACACAGGAGACGGCACAACAAAGCGGGGGAGAACAGGTTCATGAAGAGAGCAAGCAGAACTCTGGGTACTTCCGACTTTTGGACGAGGTCAGTTTGTATCTAAGAACTCCCAAAAGGGCAGGTCGGACTGTTCGGTTATCTGCGTGGAGTGCGCGCTTGATATGCTGTGCTTTTGCTTGCGTGCTTCTTTGCTTTGCTTTGCTTTCCCTCTTCATGCATTCTTTGCGATGCGTACTGCCTCGCTGACTCGGCTTCACTCTGTTTCCCCCTGTCTCACCGTGTGTGCGCTTGCAGTGGGTGCTCTCTCTTGTTCGTCCCTTCCAACCTGTAAGCACATCTCTTATATAGTTCAGACAGACGTTGTGACATGAAAGCTTGATTGAAGAAGCTGCGACTGGTAGGAAGATCTGGACGTTCTTGGACTTTGACGAGAACAAAAGGAAACGGCCTCTCAGGGGTGACAGAGGTCGGAGGACCTGCCTTCTTTTCCCTGCTGCCTTTGTGGCAAGCAGAAACCACAAAAACGGTTGAGGAGCGGGGAGACAAGCCAGCAGAGAAAGATATGAGAAGTGATGTGTATGAAAAGTGCAGCAGACTGTTTGTTTATGTGGCTACGAAAGAAGCCTGCCGTTCTTCGCTTGATCGGCTCACCAGGCTGCCTATTTATCGCTTCTTCTCTTTCTAAAAGCCCTTCTCTCTGTGTCTTCTTCCCCTTCTCAATTTTCTGCCCTCTGCCCCCCTCCTTTCTTTCCAGGTGTCTGCCTCCACCCTCATGCCAGTACTGCGGCGATTCATTCGAGATGGGAGTGGGGCCGCAGACCTCTGGCTGCTCTTACAGCTGGGGGCAGACAAGAATGGTCTCGTGGTCAGTCACTCAGGCAGCCAGTCACAGAGTAAGTCAAGAGTCCTCTTGCTGTGCCTCAACACCTTCGAATGTGCGGAAGGGGACGCAAAATTTGTCTCTTTCCGCTTTGCCCCCCTTCAAAAATAACCAGCATGAGTGGTGGCTTTGTGAGGGGGGTTGCAGATATGAGTGCTCGGAGAAATGTCTGTCTGGTCTTTTCAGCGCACAGTCGGCGCATTCAAGAGTTCTCCACTTGACGTAGGTGGACGTCAGTGTCCCCTCTCATTTCCAGTCTCTTGTCGCTTCTCTCCAGCTCACTTTCCCTAGAGCGAGATTGACTGACACACAAAAGCACAGAGGGGCAAAATGTTTTCATCCCCTTTCGCTGTGCTCTTCTATCCTTCCACGTTCTTGTTCCTCCCCCCCCCCCCTTTTCTTTCTGCATGCATGCAGCAAGGCGAGGCCGCTGTGCACCTGGCTGTCCGATCCGGGAATGTGCGGGCCCTCCAGATTCTCTTTTCGGAGACGCCTTGGGGAGAGCTTGGGGGGCGCTGCTTTCTCTCTGGACCTCAAAGTGGAAGCCGCCCTCCCACTCTTCAGCAGAATTCCCTGAGGCTCCCATCTTCTGATGGGGTCGGAGAGCAGACGGGAAGTCGTCAAAAGACAGAGGGAAGCAGACGAAGAAGGCAAAACATGAGGCAAAAGATGGCACAGCTTTTGGACTTGGAAGTCCTGAACAAGGTAGTACGCCTCTCTGTCTGGTCGAACGGGGGGGGGGAAGCGGGGTGACTGTTCCTGTGGCTTTGTAACTGAATTGAAGGTGACTCCAGGGGCTTGTAATTTAGCGTCATTTGGCTCTGAAGGTTTGCCCTTTCTTTCTTGCCTCGGTTTGCAGGAAGGAGAGACGCCCCTTCTTGCCGCCTGCCGGATGAAAAAGTGGAGGGTCGCGCAGGCACTTGCTCGGATGGGAGCCGAAGTGGACGTCTGCAAAAAGGTCAGGCAGTTGTGGGATTTTTTTTTTTTTTTAATTCATCTAGCCGGAAATGCCCGAGAAGGTAAGTGAGTTTGCTCTCCGTCTTTTGTCTCTTTCTTTCTTTCTTTCTTTCTTTCTTTCTTTCTTTCTTTCTTTCTTTCTTTCATTCTTTCTTTCATTCTTTCATTCTTTCATTCTTTCTTTCTTTCTTTCTTTCTTTGATTCTTTCTTTCTTTCTTTGATTCTTTCTTCTTTCTTTTTTTTTCTTTGTTTCTTTCGCGTCGTGTGTACGTCAGTCAGCACATGATGTCATGAACAGATCCATGAGGGACGTGATCGCTGACTGACTGAGGGACTGACTGACTGACCGACTGACGGTAGTAATGAGAGAGTAACGAAACTCAGGAAGATGAGAACAGATGAGTGCATGCGAGGTATCTCAGTGAGTCATCAGTGAGCGAGTGTAGAAATCAGCGAGTAAAAGCAGGTGAATGCAGAATTGCATGAGCGGATGTCCTCGCGCATATCCATATGCAGGGAGAGACACCCCTCTCAATGGTCTGCAAGGAAGGGCCCTCGAAGCTGGTGAAGCTGCTGCTGAAGAAGGGGGCCGACTTGCACAGCAAGGGGGTCAGTCTAGCTGTGGATGCTTTTTTCACCCTCGATGCAAGCTGTTCTCTCTCTCCGAGTGCATGCTCTCTTCCCTCAATATGTTTCATTGATTCCTGTACTGCCTTCTCCTAGCTGTAGTGAGAGAGTCGGCTCTCTCGTCCCCTCTTCAATTACCTTTTCTTCTCTTGGGCATTCAAGGGCATTCAAGGGCATTCAACGCCCCCACGTCCCTGAGATTGATTCGGAATCTTCCTCTGTCCCTTCAGATTCGGATGAATGGTTGAATTTCGAGTATCCTAGCGGTGGTTTGCAAACGTCACAGACCTCTCTTGCTTATCGGTGTGCAGATATCTCCGTTTCATTACTCTCCAGATGCGAAGAAAGGAAGATTCTGCCTTCCCTCCCTTTGTCAATGCTCCACCTGCAGTCTCTCATTTCCCTTTCCTTTCTGTTCCTTTCCATGATGCGCTCTTCCCTCCCTCTTTCTCTGCTGCTGCTGCTGCTGCTGCTGCTGCTGCTGCCTGCAGGGAGAGAGAGGCCTCCACGCAGCAGCACAGGTGAAGCGTCCGGACGTCGTGCGCCTCCTCGTTGCCGCGGGGGCACCTCTGGAGACTCGAAATGGGGGGCGGGTCAGTCAGCCAGCCAGCCAGCCAGTCAGTCAGTCAGCCAGCCAGTCTCTCGCTGTGAGGGAGGGACGGATCTATTGATGGCGGAAGATGGGGTTGGAAAAAAAGAAGCCCCGGCAGTGTCGCTTTTACAATCATAAGTGAGAAGGTCCTCTCTCTCTGTCATGAGAATTTACGGAAAGCATGCATGCAGAAAACAAGGACACGATCGAGCATGCATAAGAGAGAGCGAGAGAGAGCGAACGAAATTTGAACATTGCCTCTTGTGTGCGTCTGATTGATAGGAGGCCTGAGACAAAGAGAACAACGTAGTTCTGTGCCCTGCCTGTCAACGTTCCCAATTCATATCGCCATATTTCCTACTGGTCGCAATCTCTCTATGGTTGCAGGGCACGACCCCGTTGCTAGCAGCGCTGGAGAGCGGCTGCTCTGAATGCGCCCAGATTCTCTTGGAGGCCGGAGCGGATTGTCATGCCACACACAATGTCGGTTGCTTTGGGTGGATGCGGAATTTTTCTTTTCTTTCTTTCACTGGGTCTTTGTATTTTTCTGTCCCACGCTTTCTCTCTCTCTCTCTCGTGCTTTGGAGCACGTCTCTTTCCTCCCCCAAATTGCAAAGCCGAGAAGACCCGCTCTTCCTTATCTGCCCTACTCCCATCAGCCCTTTGACACGAAATGCATTTTGTTTGTCAATTCGCATACCGGACTCTCTTTCTCTCTCCCTGGCAACCCTGCAGAACGGGCAGACGACCCTTTTTGTTGCCGCAGCTTCGTGTCCGTCCTTCGTGAGACGTCTCCTCGAGACCGGGGTTGACGTGAATGCAGCCGACTTGGAATGGTGGACTCCTCTCTTCGTTGCCTTGGCCCGAGGGCAAACGGAAACTGTCAGGCTGTTGGTAGAGAGGGGAGCGCAGGTGAACGTGCAAGATATCAACGGATGCTCTTCGCTTCTTCTGGCAGTAACTCAGTGCAGCACTGAGGTCGTAAAGCTGTTGATTGCTGCCGGGGCTGATGTGAATGCGCGTGACGACCGAGGTCGGCCTCTTCTTTTTGCCGCAGTGATCAGGCAGAGGAGCGACCTCGTGAGGCTCCTTGTGAAGGCAGGGGCCGACGTGAATGCCGCAGACTCTGAGGGGCGAACAGCGCTGTTGGAGTCTGTGGCACGTGAGGACGCTCACCTGATTCTGACGCTTTCGAAATTGGGTGCGGCCGTGAACTGCGTCGATAAGAAGGGACGGTCTCCTCTTTTCGAGGCCGTTGTATGTCAGAAAGTGTCACCCGATTCTGCAGATGGTGGCCGTTCGTTTGTGAAGCTGCTGCTTGATCTGGGAGCACAGGTGGCCCCTCCTGGAAGTCTCTGTCCCCTCTCGGAGGCAGTGAAGGGAAGGAAAGAGAAGGTGCTGAAGTGTCTTGTCTCAGCTGGGGGAGATGTGAAGGGAACTTCGCTTCCTCTCTGGATGGCCTGTCGCATAGACTGGCCCTGGGGGGTGGACTTTCTCCTGCCGGAAGCATCGAAGGAGGCAGCCAGAGGGGTGCATGATGGCATCCCGACCCTTTGTGCCGCTGTGCTCGCCCTCCCTCCAGGGGGTCTCCACCTTCGTCTGCCACCTGAGCGGCTTGAGAGATTCAAGGAAGTGGTCGGACGATTGGTGTCGAAGGAAGCTGACGTGAATGCTGTAGACACGGCTGGCCGCACGGCTTTGACGCACGCAGTCCGGAAGGGATCCAGAGAGGCGGTTGAGGTCCTGTTGAGTGTGGGAGCAGATTCAGGGGTGATCGATAGGGATGGCCGTACCGTGTTGATGCACGCCGCTCGAAATGGCTTTTGGGACGTTGTGAAGTGCCTGCTCTGTCTGCCGTCCCTGCGCTGTTCTGTGAATGCGCAGGAGAGAAACGGGCAGAGTGCTCTTATGGGGGCAGCAGCGGCTGGGTGGAGCTCGGTGGTTGCTCTGCTCCTTTGTGGGGGGGCAGACGTGACCCTGCGAGATGTGGAGGGGCGCTCGGCCCTCTGGGCAGCTGCTCTCCGAGGCTCCAAGTCCAGCGTGCAACTGCTCTTGGCAGCCGGTGCGGATGTAAACGCCCGCTTAAAGGGGGGGCACAGGAAGGATGAAAACCACAAAGAAAGCGGAGAAGAATGCTACCGGGGGAGACCTACCCAGGCGAAAGAAGAGATCGAGGGCACCACCGCTCTGATGGTCGCGATTGACGGAGGACACCAAGACGTCTGCTCTCTCCTTCTGAGCGCAGGGGCCGACCCCAATCTGAAGGACCGGAAGGGCCGCACCGCCCTTCTCAGAGCCTGCACGCTTGCGTCCTCGGAGAGGGAGACCAACTACCCTTGGTTGCACCGTCCTTATAAGCACGCACCCCTGCGTCTCTGTCGCCCCTCAGCTGACTCCCTCCGGTCTGCCTTCCATCTCTTCCCTCTCTCAGAAGCCATAACAGTTCTTTGTTCCCAGAATCGTACCGAGAGACGGACCCCCTGGCACCTCTGAAACCGCTTTCTTCGATTCACAACCCCTTCCCTCTTCCAAACAGACCACCAGATTGGATCCCACCCCCCCAACACGATTTTGTGACAGATTGGGATGCAGAGCGCCCCCAACACGACTTCCAACCTCCTCCAATCGCCGAGCACCTTGACGCAGAGCGTAGACGTAGACGCATGTTGCTTTTGTTTGATCTCTTTGGGTTTGAGGAGCGTCTTGCTTATAGTCGGCAACTGTTGACATCAATGTCGATATTTGATCCCCCTCCCCTCCCTCTTCTGGCCGGCAAGGGTGCTGAGGTTGCCCCGGTAGTCCTCCCTCTTCTGGAGCTGGGGTTGGTGGTGGACGTGGACGTGCAAGATCAGGTCAGTGGGCGACAGTGCAACTTTGATTGCATGCCAGTCCGTCCATTCATTTGAGTACTTCGTTGAGACAGACTGAGTGACTCCGGTTTGCCGCATTAATTTTCACCGGCTTGGTTCGGGAAGGTCAGTCAGATCCTCGCAAAGAAAGTGACCTGCAAGGGCTCGGGGTGGGTGTTCAAAAGCCTCCTTTCGTGCACCCACCCGATGTGCCCTCCATCTGCATTCCGAAGCTCCGGACTTTTTTCTTTTCCTCTGTAGGCGTTCCCTCCGTCTTCCGTCAAGTTGCGTGCCGATCCCCGCTCGGCAGCTAGTCCCATATTCCGCCTTGTCTGGCTGTGGTTCGTTCATCGATTCATACATAAATTATAAATCAGTAGCTGCTACCAGATCATGCCTTCGTTTCTTTCTCTCGATTGATTCTCCTTTGGTTCTGTCTATCCTGCGGCTGTTTCTTTCGACAGGGATACTAGACCTGTACAGATACGGCAATTTGGTCCCTTTCTTGACTCCGTTTGCGTGCAATTGAATTAATGGGCGAATGCAGAATGGTCGCACAGCCCTGATGAACTGTGCCGCTGCGGGTGCTGAGGGACTCGTGGAGGCGCTCCTTTGTGCAGGGGCAGATCCTTCTCTGAGAGACGCGGTGAGTCAGGGAGGGTGAGGGGGGGGTCTGGTGCAGACTCTTGGAAACATAGTAGAGAGACGAGAACGGTGACGTCGACATGGAGAGACGAAAGGACTGTCCGAAGTGTTTTTTGTGTGCGGTTTCGCTGTTATTGGTGTGTGTGAGAGAGAGAGAGAGAGAGAGTCAGTGATCGTGTGTGTCTGTGTGTGTGTGTGTGTGTATGTGCGAGCGCGTGTGATTGCCTGTGTGTGTCTGTGTCTGTGTCTGTGTCTCTCTCTCTGTGTGTGTGTGTGTGTGTGTGCGCGCGCGCGCGCGCGTTTGTGATTGTCTGTGTGTGTCTGTGTACGTGTGTGTGTGTGAGAGAGAGAGGGAGTGTGTCTGTGTGAGTGATTGTGTGTGTGATTGAGTGTGGGATAGTGTGGGTGATTGTACGTCTGATTGTGTGTCTGATTGTGTCTCTGTGTGTGTGTGTGTGTGTGTGTGTCTGATTGTGTGTGAGTGATTGTATGCGTGTGTGACTGTGTATGCGCGCGCGCGCGCGCGCGCGTGTGTGTGTGTGTGTGTGTGTGTTTGTCTGTCTGTCCGTCTGTCTGTCAAAGAGAAGACGATATAGTCTGTCTGGCTGCTGTCTTCTGAAAGAGAGGAAGAGAAAAAGGAAGGAAAAGACGATGTTATCTGTCTGTCTGTCTGTCTCCCTGTATTTCTTTCTGATGAGCGCAATGCGGCAAGCGTCTTTTCCGTCAGCCTTTCTTCTCCGCTTCTGCGAAGTCTTGCAGTGAGGCGGCGCGTCATTGATTCGCTACTTGCAGTCCCTTGGGCCCCTCCTCTTTTTAAATGTTGACAGCCTGTCTGTGTGTGATCCGCTGTTTTCAAGGACTTTCTCCGACTTTGCTTTCCGCCGATGTGCGCAGAGTGGCCGCACTGCGCAGGGGATTGCGCTGGAGGCAGGCTACACTCTTGAGTGTCTTCAACGACAAAAAAAGGAAAGAAAGGAGAGAGAAGTCAGTGAGTCAAGCTGGTTCCTTCCAGGCACCGAAAGGTTCTTGGAGTGAATTTTCTCTGTTTGAGTGGACGGCAATGAGACGGCACAAGTCACTCGATATGTATGGACCGGTCTCAATTGAAGCAACGTGAGACTCAACGGATATCCCCCAGATCGAGAACAAGGGTGGCCGGATGGGTAGCCCTTCACTTCTGTTTCCTTACCCTCTTCCCCCTTTTGTCTTGTTGGAGCCAGATCGAAGGTCTTCTCCTCTCTCAGCATGTCGATGCATGTCTGGCACGGTCTGGCAGCAACACAGATAGAAGCCCGTGCCCGTCTGTTCTCTGCTTGCACATTCAAATGAATTGAAATGCATCGAATACCATTTGGCCATGCCTGAGGGTGGGTGTGCACGATCATTTTCTAGTTTTCCTGTTCCAGCTCATCTCCACTCCCCCCGCTGCCTCCATGCATGCAGGGCGTGCAGGTCGACTCCAACCAGAGAGGGGTGAAGGGGACGCGTGAGTGCGGACGCCGGCCTTTCGGGAACAGGGCCCCGCTCAGGTTCCGTGGTCGGTAGGACCATGGAGAAAGAAAGTCTTCGAAGTGCATGGGAGGGAGGGAATGCCGGGAAGTCACAATTATAGACGGTATGGTCATGTACGCGGGTGTGTATCAGTACACAGCTTGTCCAATTCATGGAAGTAGGGCATGTCATTGAAAAGTTCATTTTGCTCCAACCAATTTTTCAAATGCATTGTCTGACTCGGTTATGGGTGCACTCAATTTTTCGATTCATTGTTCTTGTGTTCTCACCGTGTAGCGATGCTGTAGATTGGCGGGATGCCATTCCCGTGACCGTCTTCGATCGACTTCTTCGAATTTTTTGCACGCGTATGCAGAGCCACGGGCTCGAAGAGTGAACCCATGGTAATTAAAGCGCTGCTTGAAAAGTCAATGAAGTCCGATTTGCAGGTGCAAGATTTAAAGTCTTCGCAGAGACAGGTCTTACATGTAGCATAAAGCGGTTCGGCTCATACAAATACATACAAATTGACTGAATGAAAAGATCGATGCTCGTGGGGGAAGCATGACAGCTGTAGAATGTTTCTTTGAGTCTGTGATCAACCATCAGGGCAAGACGGGCCTAAAAATACAGAAGAAGCAAGTCTAAGTAGTTGTAAGTAAGAAAAAATTTATAAGTATATCGTGCTACAGCTAGTGCTACTTGATTGTGCTAGGTTTTAAAAACTGTGAAAGAGGTGAAGTCTTGTTATCTAGCTTGTTATAGCATGTTCTATGGATGTTTTCATATACTTATGAAGAATCGCAGTGTTTTAAACATGGATTGAAGACTATTTATAACGTTTAGCTTTGACCTATACTTAATTTGACTTAATATTTTTTTTGTTCTTTTTAAGACTAAAAAAATAAATGCATAAATAAAACACTAAGGGAAAAAACTAGAAAAAACTTAAAAAAACTTTTAAAAAAATGTTATCTCACATCCGATTCGCTGAAAATCCATTGAGAAGACTCACTCTTTGTCTCGGAGTGAAACAAGAAAATTTGTTGAAGTCTGTACGGGTGAAAAAGAGTTGACAAAAGCAAACGAAGAAACTGTGCGAAGGTCTGACTGGATATTAAGTCTCAGTATGAACGGAATGAGAGATATAGGTATGCAAAGGGTACTTTAATAGTTGTTAACTCCAATGCTGAGTCTCTAATAGTCCCTAACCCCATTTATTCCTCGACCCTAGCCTCGACCTGCTTCGATATGCTTTTGTCCTTCTTTATCCTTTCTATCTAGCTTTTCATGCATGGTTGTGAATGTTTTTCCACTCAAAAACGAAAAAAAGTCTTTAATAGTTTTTAAGTATAGAATGAAGATCATCGAATGATAATGATAATTTGTAGTTAATCTTATCGTCATTACTACTACTGATCGCAGTAGATCGCAGGATTCGCAGCACAAGAAGGGCAGTTAAGGGCCTGCCAGCTAGGCATGTTACACAGTACGGTTAAGAGTTACTACCGGCCTCTTTTAGCCAGTAGCGAGTTACCATTAGTTTGGTAACCATGAGATGGTAACTAGCGGACTTGAAAACGTATACGACTAGTACTACTACTATGGTAGTTCAAGGAAAAACTCTAGTAAAAATAGTTGCTAGACCTATATTTTAAAGCTTGACCACTTAACTTATTAGCAGTTTAAAGCCCTGAAATGACTATACTCAAATAATATATGCTATACATAGTGATGTACTAGTTAGAGTTCAGTCAATCAATCAATCAAACATTGAAATCAATCAATTTTACTAGAATGAACTTTTCATAAATGCCAAATAATCTAGCAAATAATATTTTTACTAGTCTAAATTGGTTTTATACGTTAAGTTTGACTCAGAATGTGGCCAAATCTGCCTGTTTTTAGCTACTACCACTACCATTGGAAGAGTACTACCGTAACCACAAAATTGGTAACTGATCGGCCTAGCGGCCGCCTAGTAACCCCCGAGTCGGATGTCAAGACTTATTAAGACTAGTCAAGAGATTCATCTAAAGGCGGTCGGTCATTTTATAACTTTGTTTGAATTCCAAATTTGCTGAAAACATAGATGGGCCATTCGCACGCTTCGCGTGCGTCAGATTCCGGGGCCGTCCGCACGCTTGCGTGCGTCAGATGTGCAATCACCCCTGACATCCCTAAGATCCTGAAGACGACCCGAGTCGTCTTGGCCGGACCCCCTCACCACCACCATGGCCTATTTAAAACCCCGAGTCGTCTTGGGGCCATGGGCCCACCACCACCACGATCACCACCAGTCGTGTTTTGGCCCGGCGGTCGCTACAGGGCGATTCTCTCTAGTATGGAAGACATCTAGTTTGTCTGCACGACATCACCTCCGATCAGGCACCATACCGATACAAAGAAGGTAGCCGTCCTTCACAGCGGTCTGTCGAGGACGAGACCGTGCCGTCTCCTGCCGTCTCAACCGTCTCCGAACGTCTCCTCGCGAAGCAAGGCTATCCAGCCAGTCCAAAGACGTCTTGAGAACTTCATTGACAATGTGCTCCGACGTCTCTGTGACAGTTGTGCATTCAGGAGGATCTGAAGGGGACTCCCTTCAGGAGACGTGTGCTGCACGTGCAGTCAGAACCGTCCGATCTGTGAACAGGTTGACGCTCACAGGCCCTGAAGACTCCGTGATCGAAGCTCTTTCGGCTGTGTACGACAGGGAAAGGCTGCCTCTTCAGATGATCCTCCGAGATACAGCGCGATGGTTGATGGTCGAGCCCCACAAGAGGCCAGGCTGAAGAGGAAGTTGAGGACTGAACGAGAGATCAGACGTCCCACCCTCAAACGCCCGTGCCAGCCCTTTGATCGAATGAGGGATGTCGTTGAACCAGACCTCCTTCAACTTGTCCAACAAGAAATCGTACAGGTTGGCAGTGACCTCAACGAGCAAGCTGGAGTCTCCATCAACGGTCACGTGCAGGAGACGGAAGGCGGGATGGTCTCTGACCGCCTTCACTTGGGTCTCCAAGTATTTGGCCGGCTCCTTCACGAACGGCTTCTTATGCGGCAGCAGGTTGAGGACCTCCCGGATCATCTTCTTCTTGTGAATCACTAGAACGGTGACACACACCGAGTCGGCCAAGTTATCCAAAACCCCTGCATAGCAGCAAATGTATCAATAATTTAATTCAAAAGACTCTGTGCAAACCGTCAACAGGATACTTCTTTCTGAGGCTTTTGTGCGCTCTTGTCAACCCCGGTCAACCCTTCCCTGCTGACCTTTTTCTTTTGCGACTTCCTGCAGGGTCTTCGGGGGGGGAGAGTTCTCAAAAGGCACGCGATGGCACCCGTACGAGCCCCCGATGATGGAAGCCTCCTTCGGGTGCTTCATCGCACCGGGAATCAAAGTGGTCGAGTCCGACAGAACCCCACAAACACCTGGCTCCCCGGAAGACAGACCGTGCCTTCGAGCGAGAACATCCAAGGTAGCGAAAACCGCCACACAGATGGCTTCGTCCCCCGTCACTGCAGGGGGCATCGGAATCTGCAAAGAAAGAAAAAGAAAGAAAGTGGAAGAAACATGAGTCATAATAGAAAAGGGAGGATAAATACAGCTGGAGGGCCGGGCATCACGCAGAGACTTACTAGACCTCCGGACGCACTGTCAGGGTGAAAAACACATGAGAGGGTGTCAGCAGGAACAGACGGGAACAGACTCTGTCTGAGAGAGACGGGAGATTTGTGGGAAAAGAGGGCAGCTGGTAGTAGCAGACCTGATCACATCCATCCCATTTGGCGTGGAGGCGGAATTCGTGTCTCCCGGAGTGTGCAACCAGGAACTTCTCCAAAACGGTGTGGTTACCTCCCTCGCCTTGGGACAGTGTGCTGAAACCAGGTCCTGCAGAACAACTGCCTGCCACTCAGCTCCAAGGGGAGCCCGCGTGTTTCCAGTCAAACGCTCGACTAGCCAGCGAGCTAATTGAAGAAACGGCTTGTTGAACAGCTTCTCTCGGTAACACTGGTGGTATTTGGCTAGAAGCTTATCCCCTGTCAACTCCCCATATCTCTCCTTCAGTTTCTTGTTCTCTTCAAAAATCTTTCGGAACTGCGTGTGCCCTTTGCATCGGTCACGCACGTCAAGGCACACGTCCATCACCAACCCCTTTCCAGAAATGGTGACATCGTTATAGCTGCGGGTCTTGTGAATCAGGGTCGTCTCCTCCTCACTGAAAGGGGTCAACACTCCATGTGCTGCCTCCCGCACCTTCTCATCCAAAATTTCTTTCGAAGAGCCAAACCTCCACACCGCTTCGTATCTTTCATCCTCCATGAGAGGAGATTTCTTGTTGGGGAGTGTTTCAAGGGACTTGCACAAATCACACTGGCCCCACTGTCGGGTTGCCGGGGGAAGAGACGGCCTGACGTGAACCTGCTCTTTCCCATCCTTGTCTACGGCCTGTCCTGTACAACCCACCGCATGAAGCTCAAACACCCCCGGATGGGGGATGACAATCTTGAAGTCAATTCCCACCCGCGCGCTGTAAGTCTGAAGGTAAAACGAATACTTGTACTGCTGTTCGAGTGTCTTGAATCTCGCGTCTCCGATGTTCTTCACCGAACAAACGCCTCGGCATGATTTGATGGGAACGGGGGGAGGGAGGGTCTAGGTCAGCCGGGTTGGCAGATTCTGATGGAGACACTGGGGGATCTGGGGGCTGACTGGGACTCGCTGCTCCCGCCCGCACCTTTTTCACCTCTGTCTGCTTAAATCCGAACCCCCCCCATCGGTTTCGATTCGACTGAAACTTTGCTTGCTTTGCAAGGTTATCAGTGTGCTTCTTACTCTTCAGATGATCTCTCTGAAAGGCACTGGTCGCTACATTGTGCTGCAAAGTTGTGGTCACACTGCACAAATCACAACGCAGCACATGTTTCCCTGCTTGGTCTGTCCCTGCGTATGAAACGGTCTTGTTTTCTCGAACAAATTTGAGATCGAATTCAGGGGGGAAATTATTTACCCTTTCGTTTTCCTTCTTCGTGGCTTCCTCGTTCGTAGCCATCTTCACCACACCTTCCTTTAAGATAAGGTTCCCCCACGAAGTCGACCGATTGTGAAAGAGTTACGTTCGTTATTCGAAGAGCGCTGGATCATGCTGGACATTGACTCAGACAGACAGTTTCATCAAAAAGATTCAGTGCGGATTTGCGGATGGAGACGGCGGAGACGGCTTTGAATTAACGTCTTCATCGGTCGCGGCTTGGCGCCGCCACCACCACGGGTATATATATCTCGACACACGTGTTGGGCCCTTCGGGCCGGTGACCCCTCACCACCACCAATATGCGGATGTCAGGGGTGATGATGTGCAATGATGTGCAGCTAGCTGGTCATGCGAAGGATTGCGAAGGTCATGCAGATCGTATGAAAGTAGTCACTCTGTGTCCAAGCTAGCATGAAAGGTCTAGCTGTGGGCAGTTGAATCTTTGAGCATCTTACGCGTTGATCCGGTCGACGAAACTCGATCATCTTATAATACCTCTGTCTGTAAGACCAAAAATTCGCCTCCGTTGAAATCCGTTGTTGCACGAGACGGGGACCGTCTTACTTCTCGTACATGAAATTGTGGGTGTGGCAGACACTTTCAGTGAGCAGAGCTGCCTCGTGTGAAGATTGAGAATGTCCTCTCTGTTCGTGCCCAAGCTGACGAGTCTCTTCATCTTCTTGACAGGTCTCTCACTGGCAACGGACAGAAAAATGTCTCAGTGTAGGAGTGCGGGCTTTCTGTCTTCTCCAGGATGCAGAATGCTGCGGGGATTGGGCCCTGACCCTTTTCCCAATGGGGTTCCTCTGAAGGGAACGGAGACGCTCAAAAAGAGTGGAGTCGCTTTGGGGGATTCTGTGTCAGAGAGGGTGGAGGAAGAAAAAGAAAATGAAGAGGTGGTCCATGAAAGCGAAATTGCGTTTCGACTCGACGGAGTCGAACGTCTCCTTGGCAGTCGTCCTCTGCAAATCCTCCGAAATTCGCATGTTGCAGTGGTGGGTGTGGGAGGAGTCGGCTCGTGGGTGGTGGAAGCGTTGGCGCGTTCTGGTGTGGGGCGGCTGACGTTGATTGACTTAGATGATGTGTGCGTGAGCAATGTGAACCGTCAGCTGTGTGCTCTGACCAGCACAGTGGGGGAATTGAAAATTGATGTATTGAAAGCACGAGTCCGCGAAATAAATCCAGCATGTGATGTGCGGCTGATAGCCGATTTTGTTGTTCCCGATAATGCGGGAGATCTGCTTTTTGAACAAGAATGGGGGGCTCCTGACCTAGTGGTGGAGTGTATAGACACGGCTTCGGAAAAGTGTGCAATCATTGAAGAGTGCAGGAAAAGGAACACACCCGTGGTGGTGGCAGGAAGTGTGGGGGGAAAATTCGATCCGACAAAAGTGGAAGTGAGCGACCTCGGCCGAACGTCAGTCACTCCCTCACTGGCTTTCTTTCTGCACCGGCTAGCTGCATTTAATCCAATGTTGGACACTCAGCATCGTTCCCAGTTTCCCCCCCCCCCTTCTCCCCCTTTTGCCTTTTCAGTCCGTTTTCCTTTTGCCTCTTGTGCGTCATTTTGTGCTGAAGGAGTTCTTCCTGGGGTGAAAGTGTTGGTTCTTCGCTCCCCTTACACACATACCTCTCTTAACTTGCATACATATCAATCGATGTTAGAGAGAAAAGGACAAGCGTTTGCGAATGCAAGGAGTAATGAATGTACACCTCAGAAGAGGAAAATTTCGCACACGAGTCCGTTCATTCTTTCTGTATTGCTGCGCCTTTTCTTCTGCATCTCTGACTTCCTGGTGGCCGCTGATCTGTGAACTTTGTTCAGCTGATTGATCCAGGATGGTGGTTTAATGGACGCATGGATGGATGGATGGATGGATGCATGGAGGGATGGATGCATGGATGGATGGATGGTTGCAGGCACGGCGACGCGCTGCTCTTCCAGGTGCGGAAGAAGCTCCGATCGAAATTCGGTTTTCCTGGGAGGCCCGCCAGCCCCAGAAAGAAGGAGAAAGACAGAGACTGGGGGGTGGCTGCCGTCTACGTGCCGGAGTCTTTTGAGACTTCCTCGGCTTTTTCTCCCTCCTCCTCTGACTCTTCATCTTCTCCCTCGGATAGTGAAGAAGATCTCAGTTTCTCTTCCACGACGAAGAGGGAGGATGTGGAGGAGGATGGGGAGCAAGGTCTCGACTGCACTAGGTTCGGGACTGTTGCTTTCTTGTCGGGCACTGTAGGGATGACTGCTGCATCTGCAGCTGTGCGGATTTTGGCTTTGAATGAGCAGACATACAGGTGGCAGCCTGCACTACTTGCATTGGGTCGAGAGGGAGAGGAGGTGGGAGAGGGGCAGAATGCTCCTAGTGAAGGGATGGAGGACGGGAAGGAAGCGGGAGAAGAGAGAGAGAAAGCGAGCGGCGTGATAGGCAAATCTGAGCCAGGGGAACAAAAGCAAGAGGCAGGCACAGAAGGGGGGAAGGGAGGCAGAAAGGTAAATGGGGCCCCAGGGGGCTCGGGGGTGGCAGTGGCAGGCTCGTCCGGTCCTCTTCCCCTCCAGCCAGTTGAACTTCTTCAAGTTGCAGACGCGCACTGTCACCTGCACTTGACGAAGAGGAAGGACGCGAGGAGCGAGAGGGAGGTTGTTGGGGATATGCAAAGAGATGGAGGGAAGACGGTTGCTCTGCAATCCCTGAGTGAGCGTGTAAGGGGGGAGGGAGAGGAGAAGGGGGAAGCTGCGATCGCTGTAAGTGGCGACTTGGAGACTTTGAGGGAGCGTGGGGCTTCCTCTTCCACATCGGCGGCTGCAAGGGCATCGTCGTCCTCCTCATCAGGTCTCATGCCCACACGTGCTGCATGATAAAAGGAAGGAAGGAACAGAAAGGAAGGGGGGTTGAATGCTTGAATGCCCTCCTATGTGGAGGGCCTGTGTTGAGTGAATGTGAGAGAATGTGTGTGCGATGCCACACTGATTTATGGTGTTCGTGCCGTGAATTCGAAAAAAATACGTTTTGCCTCCCGTCGTCCATGAGTGTGTGCGTGACTGCGTGCATGTGTATGTTGATGTTCGACTGTGTGGTCAATCGAATTAAGTCGTGGATGGAAGTTGGCAACTAACGGGTGCCTCGGCAGAGAGAGAGACGTCTTTTTGTGCAGACCCTTTTTTTGCATGCGGTCGTGTGGACCTTTGTTTGGCCGGCCTTCTTTTTTTGCCTAGCTGTTTGTGCCTGCCTGCCTGCCTGCCTGCCTGCCTGCCTGCATTCTCTCGTGGACTTCTTCTCTTCATTGCTGGGTAACTATTCAAGCAAAGAAGGGTCGTCTGTGTGTCCTTGTGTGTGTGTGTGTGTGGATGCAAGCAAAGACAAACCACTGCTTCAGGCCTGTAGGCCAGTCCGTTGTCGCGTCGCGTGTGGGAAAATGACGTTGAAGTGGAGTCTGTGCTCTCACTGCTTGAGTCGATCTGATTGCATGTTAAACAAACGCTTGTGTTGATTATTGCGCAGTAAAAGTTCGACGTCTAATTAGGGGGGGGGAGTGGGCGTCGCAATGAAAAAACTAATTATACGGCTCAAAGAAGAAAAAGCGGAAAAAGAAAGTCTGTTCAGTCAGAGGCATCAGAGTCGCCTCACTTTTGGCCCATTGGCTCAGAAAATTCACCTTAAATGAAAGGAAAAGGATTGTCAAAGAAGGCGCATAACTAATTGCATGCCGGTGTTTCCATCTACTTCTTCTTTGTCTGGCCACCTTCTCCTCTATTCTCTTCTCTTCTCGTTTTTTCTGTCTCCAATGTTATTTAATTTCTTCTCAGAACGAAACAAACCACCCTCCCCTGTATCTCTCTTCCTCCGGATCGAACCAGAGCCCCCATCCCTCCATCCCTCGATGGCCTCCC
>JAHBMJ010005071.1:51462-73707 GCA_018398765.1 Chromera velia | reverse complement strand
GGGGGGGGGGGGGGGGGGGGGGAGGGAGGTAGGGGAGTAGGCAGCAACAGACAGGCCAGATTGACAAATTGTAAATCAATTTCTCCCACTCAAGCTGGCAAGACACAAACAAAATCCGTTGCCAGCACTTGATCAACTCGTGTGTCAATACCGTTTTCTTTTCGAGTCATTTTCGCTCCCTTTGCCTCTTCAAGACAAGCACAACAAAGCAAACAAAAAGCCAACGAAACAGCATTGGTGGATCTATACCTTGGTCAAAAAACGATACAGACACAGCCGATCAACCAGGACATCCAGGCAGAGAGAGAACCATGCAACAAAAAACCCATCTCGGATCCAGCGATCCAAACCAAGAACGAACAAATGTAGAAACCCCGGAAAAGAGCGGGCTGGACTGACGCTTGTTGAGGCCTCCCCCGATCTCAGAGAGAAAACCCCACTCAATTGGTTTCTGTGGAATGAAGAGGCAGAATGTTCCCCCAGCCGCCACCACTCCGTCCTCCAATCTCTCTCTGAAGATCTCGTGAGTGAAGTGGAAAGGAACTCTTCCTTTAACCCCTTAGGAGGAGGACAGACTGTCTGAGATGAGGAAATACTTCCCCTCTGCCTTCTGTTCTCTGTCCTTCACTCCCCCCTTCTTGTTTACCCTGGGTCTCTGGCTGTTCTTGTCTTTTCTGAAGGTGATCTGTAAGCTCTGCAAGAATCTGTTCATGCCACACACGAGACCCTCAGGCGCATGGGCAACGCACGAAACTCCCGGAGTGCCCTCATACACGATCACCCTGTCTGCCATGTAGGTGGACATCATCAGATCATGTTCCACAATGAATGCCGCTCTCTTCTCTTGCAGAACACACCGACGAATCACTCGTGCCATCTCGATGCGTTGCTCTGCATCCAGATACGCAGAGGGCTCATCCAACAGATACACGTCTGCATCCTTCCCGAGGGCCAAAATGACAGTCACTCGCTGCAGCTCCCCTCCAGAGAGGGTGTCGAAGACCCTATCGAGAAGGGCCTCTCCAGACAAGGGGCGGATCACTGACGCGTTGAATTGGGGACACAGGAATTTATTTGGAATTCTGGCCATGAGGACCTCACGCACCGATCCTGCAAATCTCGGCAGTGTCTGTGGTTTGTACGACACACTCAATTTCGGCAGTTTCTCTCCCTCTTTCCCCTCCCCGTCTGGGGTCATCCTGCCTGCCAGCATCTGGATGAACGTCGTCTTCCCACACCCATTCTCCCCCAGCATCACGACAATCTCCGAGGGGGAAAATTCCCCTCCTCTGACCTCCAGGGTGAACCTTGCCAGAGTCTTTCTCATGTCAGGATACCCATACGAATGGGGATCTCCTCCTTCTCTCCGGTCCCTTTCTCTGTCTGTGGGTATTCGGAACTTCAGGGGCTCTTCCCGGAACCTCAGGTTCTCTGTGCGGAGGAAGCCCTCCATGAACGAGTTGATCCCCTCACCCACACTCAGGGGAGAACTCACAACCCCATACCCCCCAGCCTTGCCCCAAAGACAACAGACAAAGTCAGACATATAGTCCAACACAGCCAGATCGTGCTCGACCACAATGACATAGGCGTCACGGGAAGACGAAGCAGTCGAGCGGATCGTCTCGGCAGCCCTCATCCTCTGTCGAATGTCCAGATACGAAGACGGCTCGTCGAACATGAACACGTCAGCCTTTGAAATTACAGTCACTGCAATGGCCACACGCTGCCGTTCCCCTCCGGAGAGCTTCTCGATGCCTCTGTCCATCAAGTGAGACAACTCCATTTCCTTCACAATGTCTTTCACCCTCTCGGGTCTCTCAGGATTAACCTTGGAGGCAAGCACTTCTGCGACAGAGGGGGAAGAAGGACGGTCGCCCCTTGTTCCTGCGACTCTACAGAAATCGAAGTCCGTCACGTGCTGGGGCTTCATGGCGCAGGTAAACGAAGCTTCCGCGTTGGTCAGTCGCTTGAAGTAATTCTGCAGCTCACTTCCCCGGAAGTAAGTCAGGATATCGGTCCAAGCAGGCGGGGCGTCATGAAGACCCAGATTCGGCCTCAGACTGCCTGAGAGAATGCGAAGCGCGGTAGACTTGCCGATTCCGTTTGTCCCAACCAGACCGAGCACTTGGCCGTGACGGGGAACCGGTAGACGGTGCAGCTTGAAGGTGTTGGGACCAAACCGGTGGGTGAGGTCTCTCTTCATGTCCTTCGGAAGGTTGATGATCGAGATCGCATCAAATGGACATCGGCTCACGCAGATTCCGCAACCGACGCACAAAGGCTCAGAAATGAACGCAACCTTTCGAGAAGGATCTGCTTCGATGCAGAGTTTTCCTGTCTTCACAACAGGACAGGCCTTCTTGCACTCCTGGTGACACTTTTGGGGTTTGCATCTGTCCGACGAGACGATGGCGACTCGAAGCTTGGAGTCTTCTCCTGTTCCTCCCAGTTGAGGCTGTCTTTTCGGCGGCATCTTTCTAGTTAATTCTCTCTTTCAAATGACGCAATTAATGGGCGGCAAGAAATGACAGCAAGAACACTTCAAAGATCACTAACAAGGGAGCTTCTTTTTCTTTTCCGTGGGCAGAAACACGGCACGGAAGACAATTCGCTTACTCTTCCAGAAGTGATTATGGAATTGTTGACGCAGAAGTATATAAGGAAGAGACCATGCAGCTGTCAGAGAACAAGAAACGAAGTTGGCGTGCATGCTCACAGCCCTTCTCGGCTTAATTGGGAGTAGCCGATTAATCGGAAAGGCGCGGTCGGATCATGACTCGGATTTGCATGCATGCCCCCGGCCGGCCCCGCGCATGCACGGTACAATTAAGCGCGCATTTCCGCGGCCACTCGGGCGGGCCGGGCCCGCGGGCCCCGGCGGTTGCTGCGCATTTCCTGAGTCACTGCCAGACCAGTAGCTCTAAGTAGCTCAATATCAAACTACAATTCAAAATGTTTTTACATCCAACGTACAGGTATTCAAAGAGGGACACATTCAAACGCAAGTCAAACAACTACTGAGTTGCAATTAAATCTTGATCATCATTTTCTCTTTAAACGTAAGGAAGTTAGAAGAAGTTAACGACAATGGTGACTAGGAGTGAACACTAAGTGACTAAAGACTAGACAAAAAGCTTAGATGACAAAGACTATGCATGTTAAAATTTATTCCCCCCCCCCCCCNCCCCCCCCCCAAAAAAAAAAGTTAATTGGGGAAAGAATGAAGACAATTTTAGATATGATGTCTTACTTAGTCTTACTTGACATTATTTAGCTAACATTGAATCTATATATATATAAAACTTTTTTTTCATAAATTCCTGACTATTCCAAACACTATCATACAGTATCGTTTTAAAACATTATTATGTGTACAAAGCATTAAAGTTTAAACACTTGACTGATTAGGTTTCGTCTTATGATTTTAACACACCAAATGTAAATGTCTTTTTCTCAAAAACAGTGATTGATACTAATCGATACTAGTCGATCACAGCTTGTGCATAAAAACTATACTTAGCCCCTTTCACTGACTTTCAATATTTCATATACCTTTTAATTCTCTTCAATTTCCAGTTTTGTTTTAAAATGTAATGAAATGAGCAAGGAACTTGAAATGGGTCTTTCAATGCAAAAGCCAAATAAGCCAAAGCAACGCACATCACAACATTGAATTAGTCAGCCCAGATCGTTGCTGGTTGGATGACTTCCTCGTTCATTGAGGCAACCCAACCTCTTCATCCCCATTCTCACATCCGGAAGTCAGCCCAGGAACTTGACAGAATGAGCGAAAGGAACGAGGCTCGATCGCCAACCACATCCGTCGTTAAACGTCTGTAAACAGAGTCATATTGTTCGGATTTTCCGCTCTTGCTTGGGTACCGCCTCTGCCTCGACAGTTTCCGTCTCCGTCTTCTCTCCATTCACGTGAGTCAACTTCAGACGAGACCCAGAGGTCCCCCCTGCAGTTGCAGAATCGGACCCCGAGTCCTCAACCCACTCGGCCTTCTTGCACCCTGTCGTCCGACCTGCTCACACGTGCATACTAAAAAAAAGCTTTCAGACCTTTCATGTATGTATACAGCAGAAGGCACTGTGATGTGACAGTCTTGCGCGCTCATCCTTCCATTGTGTCTTTCCTTTGCCATGGTTTCTCGACCAGCCCAGTAAAAATGCCTTTCTTCATTCTCGTGCTTCTCATGTGGCGCGGATGTCTATGCACAGAGCCCAAATGTCTATTAATAGAATTATTGCGTGTCTGTCTCACTTTGTCGCCCCACTTAATTACCTAAACCATCCCCCAGAGCCTCCCATCGTGCAGACCTCTTGCCGTCTGACCTGATTTGGACCCCTCCTGGATGTACATGCAGTCGTACTCCCTCACCCTCTCCAGACGCATGCCTCCAGGAGTCCCCTTCCCGCTCTCTAAGTGAGGAGACGCCACGCGGTAGAGACGGTAGCCGGTGTAGTGCCGCGAGTATCGCTCAGACTCCCCCCCTTCCTGCTTACCCCCCGAGAGAAAAACAAATCTCCCGTTGGGACTCACAAAGGCGGGAGGCCAGTTCTCCCTCTCCGCGTGCTTCCACCACTCCTGACCCTCATTCGCCTTCCTCCATTCCTCTTCCTCTTTCCTCACCTGATCCAGTCCCCCTCCCTTTGCAATCAGAAAGTCAAACACGGCCTGCCGTGCGGCGTTCGGAAGCTTGTGTGCGGCCGCGCAGACGCGGTTGTCTTCCTTGGCATAGCACTTGCCCTCCAGGAACCAGTCGTCGCAAACAACTGTGGGCACTTGGGGGTTTTGAGCAGGGCTTTGGGGTTCGACCTCTTCGGTCTTCTTTTTAGCACACCCGGGGCTCTGCCGGTCCTCTGGGTTATTGTGGGAGTAGCGACACTTGTCCCCGTGCTTGCAGTCTCCTCGTACGAAGTGTTTGCACACAGTCGCAGCAGCCATGGAGTGAGTCAATGCCTGACAAAGGGACGAGCGACTTTGGGACTGTCAGAGATGCCCTGCGAAGTCGAGACTGTCGAGTTCTACCATGGTCTTGTCAGACTGCATGCATGTATACAGTCAATGGAATGACAGTCATGTATGACGGCGGAATTCTCCCGTGAAATCACAGATGCCAGGCTATGCAACGTGCACAGTCCGAATCTGCGCCCATGCACACAGTGCCACACACAGACTCTGCATGTGTGAAGGTCAGTCAAAGTCTGACACCAGCACCGTGACAAAACACAAAGTTTGTGTACTTCCGCCATAACGAATCCGAAATACCTTGGCGCGCAATGCGCGCCCACTCTCGTGTATTAAAATCTTAAAAATTAAATGATCGATACATATATATATACATATATATATATATGTATAATACTATATAGCTATGGAAATAAGATGTATATAGAAACGTCATCGGAGACGAATCTGGAAAGTCCCAGTCAATTCAGGAAATGTCGAATTCGAGAAGATGATTGACCCTAGACAGAACATCAGTCACAGGGCATGAGCCGACTCCAGGAAAGCTTGAATCTACCTCAGGAGACTTCCTTACATTTTATGCACAGAGCTTCGTGATTTCTCGAGGCATGCAGCTTCGTTTTGATTCCCTTCTCGCAAATTTGTCGTGACACACGATGGCGAAGATCTGGTTCTTCTTGAAATGCTTGTGCCTGTTTCTGCCCCCATTCTCCATCTTTGCTCCCGTTGCTCAGTCCGCCGCTGAGTCCGAAGGCGTGTGTCAGATCGTCAACGAGCTGCTGGACATTGGGGTCAAGTATCCTGAAATTGACGGATTTACGGTCAAATGGAAAACACTGACTCTGGAGGACATCATCGAGCAGGGTTCGGGTGGTCAGATTGAGGTAGATACATTGCTTGATTTCTGCGGATGCTTCAACCAGCTCCAGAATGTGGTCGACGTTGCCACTGATTTGTCGCAAGACATGCTTGAGCACACAACTTCGCAGGCGATCACAGAGTCGTTTGCTGCCCACATGTGCATCAAAACTACAAGGAGTACTGAAGTTCTTCAAGATTGAGATGCAGACGAACAAGGAGTATGCGCTGGCTGAAATGAACACAGAGCCACCGGGGTGCAAGGGGTGCACCCGACCGCTGCGTGAATTCAACTTCGCCTATTACAAGAGTTTTCTGGTGCACTTGGCTACATGTATCAAGGGGCCGAAGTGCGTGAAACTCATTTCAGCGTTCTTCAAAAACTACTTGAATGAAGCGGCGGATGAAGTACTGGCTGTGATTGAAAATGTTGCCGCAGAGCTTCGAAGTAGGGTTGACAGAATCATCGATGCCATCGAGTTGGCAATGCAGCGAGTGAGACTTCAGGAAGACCTCGAGGCGGGAGTTCTCCGTGGAGCGGCTGCATGTGGAGCTACGGAAAGGGAGGGGGTTTCTTCTTCTGCGAATCATCAGGTGAGATGGGCGCTTAACCTTTGCTTGTTTGCTTCTGTATCTTTCTCCCGTCTGGCAAGACTACACAGGGTTGATTCGTGTTAGACTCTCGGATTGTGTCTCTTGGGTTCGATCCTTCCTCGTGTGGATGTGTGTGTGCGTTCTTGTACGGAAAATGCAGAAATGCGGGGCCGTAGGGCTACGCGATCCTGGACGGGCAAGCTTGGAAGAGATGCAGGAGGTCTTCCACAGGGAAGCCTCGGAAGATATGGGAGAACCTCGTCGGTCTGACGTTTGTGGGCAGATTGGAGAGAAGAAGATGGACGAGAAAAAGGGAGAGGGGGTCGAAGAAGGGGAGGAGGGAGAAGAATGTAAAGATGAAAAGACAAATGGTGATGTTGAGAAGGAGAAAGAAGGAGACACGGACGCACAGAATGCCGATAAATTTGTGCCTCAGGCTGAGGTCAACGAGTATATCTTGTTGGCTACTATTCCAGGAACTCTTTTCGAGGAGGTCCCCCAGATGGTCTTCAAGTTTGTCTTCTTTGCCATTTCTCCCTTTGACAAGATTTCCCCCATCATCATTTTTGGAACGATTGTCTCTGGCGTCGTTCTTGTCGTGAGCATCATTCAGTGGTGCTTCCTGGGACGCACTCACTCAAATCCTCCGTTGCGGCGGTCACCGGAACAACCCACGCGAAGCAACACGGAAAAGCCGGAGGGTATAGGGGGAGAAGTAGAAGATGCAGGGGTACAGCTCGCACAAGAGAAAGAAGGGGAAGAGCCCGCAACCCGCCACGATCTTGCATGTCGTGCAGAGGCTGCAGGGGTAAATCTGCAGGTTGCAGATGGAAGGGAAGGGAACGGGCGTGCAGAAAAAAAAAGTGCCAAAAGGACTCCACTGGACCCTCTTAGAGGTCGAGGGTTGGAGGTGGAGGAGAGAGGGAGAAGTGAGGAAACCACAGGCTTAGTAGTCACTCACAAGATTGTTCCCGGAGACACAGCTGGGCAGCTGACAATGAGAAAGGTAGACGAAAACAAAGAGAAAGGCAAGGGAGGGGAACTTTTTGATAGGTTAGACGCTGCAGTGGAAGAAGAGTTCAAGTCGCGAAGGAAGGAGGAAGGACACAGTGGGAAAAAGGAACAGGATAGACGCGTTCAGAGCAAATGAATCCGTACTTTCTTCCTTTCCAAGCATCGTCATGCAGCCTGATGCCGCACTCTGCCAGCCAGCTCCTCTGTTCTGGCATCAAAGAGAAGAAGCCATACATGCTTGTTATTCAGTGAAACCTGTCTGCGCCGACCTACGGACGCGCCTCCTTGAACCTGTTTCTGCCTCTTTTCCTTCCGCTCGTTTTTTTCTTCTTCCCCGCCCTTCAAGTGATGCCGGTGCGAGAGACCTGCAATAGAGCTGCTCGGAGCCATGTTGAATGGGGGGGTTCATTCTTGGCTCATCTGGAAGCAGTCTTTCTGCATGTCTATCTTTCATTCGTTCGCTTTTCCTTTTACGTCTTGTGTGTCCCTTCATGACTCTTCTACCTGCATAAGCATGTTTTTCCAGAGTCCCGAATATTGAGGGGCTGTGCTCGCAACTGGCGCTTTAGTTTACACCTCAGACTCGAGATTGCTATGCATGCCTTGGATTGTTTGCTTCTTTCCGACAGTCTCTTCGAACCTGTGGTTCTCCATTTTGAAGTGCTAGTGTATCACTGTGTATGTTGCGGTGAAAGGAAAAGAAACGAACTCTGGGGGAATCGCCTTAGTGGGCAAATGCGATTGTTCTCTATTTGTCTGTCTGCCTGTGTGGTGGGGAGCGGAACAGGCTGTGGGCAGCACGGTACAATCAATCAAAAAAAAAGAAACCCACTTTAAAGTGACAGCTTAGTGACTTGCGCAACATGATCTTAGATTGCTTGGTAGATTATGTCACCGTGTGACGCTGATTGACACGAATTAGTATTGTCCTCTTGATTTAATAGGCTTTACAGAGACATATTGTGAAAGGTTTGAACTAGTTTCGATGATTTTCACATGCCGGGGGCGAGTGGGGTACTTTTTGCTTTACCCCCCTAAAGCGGTGCATTTCTGCAAAAAACTCGTTCTCATAATTGGTAAGGAGTTAGAAGCTGAAACTTTGTGTAAGAAGACGTTGTAACGATAGAAAAAGAACTATGGAACAGATTTTTTATATTATTTCTAGAAATATAGGCTGCCATAGAAATTTTTTGATTTTGCAGTCATTTTTTAACGGTTTTCAACTGTAAGAAAAAAGGTATGAAACTCACAAAATTTGTATGGCAGCCTATATTTCTAGAAATAATATAAAAAATCTGTTTCATAGTTCTTTTTCTATTGTTATAATGTCTTCTTATACAAGGTTTCAGCTTCTAACTCCTTACCAATTATGAGAACGAGTTTTTTGCGGAAAAGCGCCGGTCTCCTATATAGAGGGGAGGGCAAAAAGCACCCCACTCACCCCCAGCATGCGTTCTTAAATCTAATTTTGGCTATGATGCTAGCTCTCAATAAGATATATGTGCTAGAATATGTCTATAGGAATGTGTAAAAACCAATTATGCAAAACATCATATTTAGATCATAATCTAAATTTTTTAAAAATGTATGATCTACTGAATATTGTTTAAATGCATATGACGGTTTCTAGGATGGTTTGAAATGTTCTGCCGTTAGGTTGCATGCATGTTCGTGATCCTGACAATGAATTATAGGCTTCGGTCTAGTATTTAACCAGCCTGAGCTGGATCCAAATTTTGTTTTCAATTAAACGATAATCTATTATTTATATATTATATATATGTTTATATAATATATTAATATGATACGTGATAAACTTTTTTTACCGTCAATATTTTGTTGATTTCTTTTTATTTCTTTCTAGATTTCTTTTGTATTCATAGTTTAACAAACATGGACACTTCTTTTTAAAAATTTTATTTGAATGCGATCGCGTACGTACCAAGTTTTGAGCTAGGTTTTTTTTTACGGGGGCATCTTTTTAGTAGAAGTTTTTAGCAATATTGCCTTAACTCGTTTCTATACTTTCTAGATGTTCAACAATTTGGTTGACAATTAATTAGTTAGTTAGATTATACATATTAAAAGAATTAAAATAAATTGAATTAAACACATGCAGTTTGCTTGGGAGCTGTTCCGGGTTAAGCCCTAAATCATCATCATTATCAAGTTTGAATTAGTCATATGTGTGATTATATGTATTTTTTATACATGTTTATATATAGTTCTTTAGCTTTCAAATGAGCAATGCACCATGTAAAGAAGGAGACCACATGCACGTGAAATCTTATAAAATGTCATGAGTCATTACTAGTCATGACCTAGGTCATGACTGATATGCACACTGGCAGTTTGTGTTTTTACAGGTCTTTTCTTGTTCGTTCATATGGCTGCATTCATTTGAACGGATGCCAGAGAGAGCCAAAAGGGACGCCTAGGAAGGGGCGCGACGTGTAGCAGAGAAAAGGGACAAAAACCGACGACTGCGTGCTTGCGCAGGGGTCAGAATAGATGAGACAAGTTTATGCCACCCGCAGTAAGGCTGATGATTAATCGCTAAACTCTCTCCACTCAGTCCCTCCCAATTCATTCCAACTCCTTTATTATAAGTCTTGATTGGATCGTGTGATGAAGAAGCAGGCGCGGAGAAGGAACGGAATCATCTCTCCTCTGCCTCGAAAACAGAAGGAATTGGAGACGATTGGGGTGAGTGAAACCGGGGTGGAATGTGGTATACGGGGGTTTCAGGACAAACCTGGCCCTCTCAGTTGCAAAGCTGAAATTAGGCGGATGGGCGGAATCAACGCACGATTAGCGCTGCATGCTCTCCCCTCTCTTCTGTCCCGCACCATTCCCCAAACCAAGATGTTGAATTCTGATAATGCGAATTAAAGGCAAGCACAAATTTCACCCGGCCCCCTTGTGAGTCGCTGCATGCTCAGTCTCCCGTCCTTGGTTCTTCTGCTCTGTGTTATGCATGGTGCGAGGCGGACTGGCAGGCACCTAGGGTTTCCTTCCAGTGAGGGCAGAAGGTGGGGGCACAACCCAGTCGGCAGTCGGGCCGGCATCCAGATTCTTCACCACGTCTGTGCCTGGAGACACGTGCCTGCAGAGAGGGGAGACAGCCCGGTGCATGGGTTGACACAGATTTAATCAACGAGGCAAGGAGCGGATAGAAACAAGAAACTACCTCTGGAGGAGAGACAGAGACGGACAGAAAGACGAGCTTGCAGTCATTGGCCACTGAAAGAGAAGCAGATGCTCAGTCAGAACCAGAATTTGCAGAACGAAGCCCGTCAAAAGAGAGATGAGATGACGGAGATAGATACGTACGTGCTCAAACGAACTGCCTCAACCCGTCTCAAGGGCCCTTTCGTTCACTTAATCCTTTTGTGTGAATTCCAGTTTGCCGTTTCTCTTTCCTCTTTCTCTCTCTCTCTCTCTCACCCACCCACACACACACACACACACACAAGCTGATTCACTTCCATGAATGCCTGCCCCATCTGCTGCCTCGTGTGGCAGCATCAATGCCCGCAGACAAAAGCGTGAAAGAACTCAATGCCTCTCTCCAACCTCAGGGCCCCGCTCAAATCAAAAACATGGACAAGCTGAAGAAAACGCAGACAGACAGGCAGACGCAGAGGCAGACTAGAGAGACGGACCTGGACCGCGTCAGTTCCGGAAACCGCACCATGGATGGGAAGGCGTTGACCACACGATCCAAAAAATTGACGCGGCAACTCATCCTGCATGTGCATGGAGCGATCGATCGATACACACAGAGAGAGAAAGGATGATCAAAAAACAAAGGTCGAATGGGTAATGCTTGACTTGCTTGCACTGTTCATTTCTATTGATTGATTCAAAGTGTCAGGCAGTGAGACCCTATTTGTTGAAACACAAAAGAAAGAAAGTTTTTTTAATTCTAAACCAGCGACTAGGTGCAATGATGCCGAGTCGGTCATTCATCTCTTTTATCATCCTGAAAGTTTTGTTTCCAATTTTTGGCTGACTGACTGACTGACTGACTGACTGACTGACTGACCAGACGAGAACAGCCTGAAAGAATCCCCAGGAGACGGGAAAGCCGACGTTGAAGGAGCAGATGAGAAGGTTGGAGACCAGATACTCCCGAAGTACAAATTGCTTGTGACGGAGAGGGAAGCTGTCAGAATCAGAATCGAGACCGAGAAGAACGAAAAGGACCATCAGGAGAAGCAGAAGAATCAGAGTGAGTGCCAAAAGACAGCGCTGTGCAAACACCTCCTGCTTCCTCAACTTCACATACACTCTCGCACTCAACCACCGAGGCACCTGAACTCTGCGCATCTCCGGAGACAACCGGAGCCCTCCTTGTGTTCCCCCCAAATCGAAATACTGGACCCCTTTTTGGCCCTCAGGGGGTTCTGCAAGGACAGACACGCGCCTTCCTGCATACTCTGCAGTCGCTATCAGAGAGGAGCGCCTTCTTTCCGACTTTCCTTCGGTCTTCCCCTCTTCAATTTTTTCCTCTCCACCCTTCTGTTCTATTGTGTTGCCACCCCCTTCCGCCCCTCGTTGCCCTCTCCCTCTCTGTTTGACAATTAGATTTTCAGGTCTCACCCTTCCACAGGAGTTCTCGGGGGCCCAGATGGCGTCTACTGCTGGATTGACAAACGCAGCGAAGAGAAACTCTACAGACAGGTAGACGATTAGAGATTTGATGGCTGACGCAAGTCCGAATGCCTCTAGGTCCCCGTAGCCCTCCAGACCGAAGCCTGAAAGGGCTGTTTGGACCTCCGCGGGTTTGCGATTCGTGTGGCGTGCGTCAGTCTCTCCCACAATGACTGTGGTCAGACTGAGCAGCAGGACTAGACAGAGACAGAGAAGAATCTTGGCAGCAAAGGTGAGTGCCTCGGTCAGGAGAGTGCTGTCAGAGATTTCGCTGATCGCCCTCGCGTTGGAAATTCGAATCATCAGAAGAGAGCGTTTCATGCTGCTCCTGCAGATCGAAGAACGAACAGCGCACACCTCTCAGAATGGAGGACCTTGGAGTCAGTGAGAGAGAGTGCCGGCAAGTGCACAAGAAAAAACCTTCCCCACTTCTTGATGTTGTGTCGATCGAATCTCCATGCAGCGAATTTGATCGGGAAGGAATATCACGGAGGTTTACGCTGGTCTTGGAAATTAGACAAGCAAAGGGGCAGAACAGAAAGAAGAGACGAAAATGGAACGGCAGACTCACCACACGATTTGATTCAACGGCCACAGACAGAACCGAGTCCTGCAATCGATCAGAAAGAGAATGCATGCGTCAGGCAGTATCAGAACATTCCTGCAAAAACCGCTTTCGATGGTGTGACCATCAGACATGCAGACTTTGAGCGAAAAGATGGTGTGTGTTGATATGACGAGACGACACGAGAAGATTCACTGAAAAACCACAGATAGGACCGAGAGGGGCGCGTGGCAAAACAAAAATCTGGATTCAAAGAAAAACAAAAAGGCATGCAAAGAAACAGAGACATGCATGCAGAGAAGAGACAGACCGGAGAGGCAGCGTTCCTTCCCGAGAGGCGTTGCAGGGACAGATGATTGCCATGGGGGCCCTCCATTTTTGCATTCGAATTTCCATACCTGCTATGGCGAGATCCTTCAGGACCCCCACCACTGTCTCCCCCACTTTCGTTTTCGTCTGCTCACTTACAGACTTTCTGCTCTTCTTCTTGTTGTTTCCCCCCTTCTTGAGAGAGCGCACATCTGCAATGGCCTTCTCTTCCCCGACCTCACGCACAGTCACAGCCGCAGGGGGCATCTCTAATTTTTTTTTTTTTTCCCTGTGTCTCTTCCTCTCCAGCTTCTACAGCCTCCTCCTGAATTTCTTCTTCCACCTCGGATGCGGCGCTGTCTATTTCTTTCTCGCAATTGCTGTTGACTGCAGGTTCTGCCAGAGCTGGCTGCTCCTCTTCTTCATCTGCCTCTTTTTCTATCGGGGAAACATTCTTTCCCTCATTCCCTTCTTCATCCTGATTCTCTTTCTCACCCCGCTCTTCCTCTATTTCCCCTTCTCCTTCTGCCTCTTCACTTCCATCTTCATCGCTCTTTGCTGACTCTATGCTCTCCTCAACAGATTCATTCACTTCGCCCTCCTCCTCGCCTGCTTCTTCGAGCCCTGCTGCCGACTCAGAAGGGGCAGCAGGAGCGAGAGGGATCACCCCTGTGAACGTCCCCAAGCGTCTTGCAATGCCTTCCTCGGATCTTCGTGCTGTCTCCTCGGCACTACTCATCTTCCTCCCAATCTCCTTGGCAGATTCATTTTGTTCTTCATTGTCTCCGAACAACTCTCCTGATGAGCTCTGCTTGCTTGCTGAAGGATGGACCGTCAGGGCAATCTCTCCTTCTTCCCCTCTCCCAGCCGTACGAGAACCCAGGGCCACCCCGGCAGAGTCCGACAGGGACACAAGAGAGGAGGAGAGGGACGATGACGCACCCCCGTCACTTCTTCCACCCCTCACCTCCCCAGCGTCGTCCCGAGCCTCTCGAGCCAGTTGCTTCGACCAGTTCTTCAAAGCCATGAGGCCCTTCTCAAGCTCTCTGTCAAAAGGATTACTGTCCTCGCTGTCGACATCTGACCCTCTTCGTTCGGATAGGAATTGACTCAGCTGTGCCATGATGTTTTGTGCTTGCTCAACCAGTCGTTCCTGATCGCCCTCCTCGAACGAACCTCCGTGAGAGCCAGTGTTCTCTAATCCAGTCTCACCAGTCTGCGAGTTCGAATCGCTACTGTCGGAGTCAGAATCAAAATCACTGTCACTCATCTGACGAAACTTTCCGACGCTCGTCCGCTTCCTATCGATGCTGACCACTCCAGACCTGCGCTGCTCCGACCGGAGAGCCGTGAGCAGTCTCTTTCTGATGCTCTCAAAGTCAAAGGGAAGACCCAACTCGTACTGCCGCCCTTTCATCTCCACAACCATTGACTGCCACATTGACTCCTGACGTTGCTTTGCCTGTTCAGGGTCCCCTTCCGCGTCGTACCCTCTCACAGCCTCCCGCTCTTCAATCCTCCTCACTCTCCGTGCCAAACGCATCACCGGAGCGTCGCATCCTCCCAACGTCATCTCACGACGAGTGAGCCGAGAGAAGCATCGACAGAACTTGAAGCTCTGACAACTTCCAACCCTCTTCTTTGCCTTCAAGTTTACACCCTCTTTCTCTTCTCCTTCTCTCCCTCCCAGCGCTGAACCTTCTTCAACCAGGCCCCCGAGGTCAAACCGGACCCCCTGTGCCATGTGGAAAGCGATGATCCTCCGCGGATTCAGATACCTGCAGGGAGGGAGGCATTTGTGCTCGATCAGTCGTGTAAGAGGACGGCAATGAGAGATGAAAGGGACATCCTTTTGGAGCAGCAGTCGGGATGCGGTAGAGGTCTCAATGGACACACACAGTGACAGAAAGACAAACAGACAGACAAGTAGACCCACGCACACAAACTTAAACAAATAGACCGGCAAGCAGACAGGCATGTCGAGAGATAAACAAAGGCCTAGAGGAACGTGTCCAGGCGAATTGGCTTCAGCAGACACAAAACAAAGCCAAAACGAATTTGAACAAACACCGCTGTGGAGTGACGCTCTCTCTCTCTCTCTCTCTCTCGCTGTTTTTTAATTCTCTTCCCTCTCGAATCGAATCGAAAGCCCCCCCCCGGCCGTCCGACCATGCCTTGACTGAGTGGCAGATTGACTGACTCACTTTCGAATTCTCGCTGCATGGGCCTGGGATTGGAAGAGGGCTCTCATCGCTGCTAGGTCTTCTTCATGCGTTTTCATGAAATCTTCTTCGTTAGATTCCATGGCCTGCTGGTTTCTGGTGTTCCTCTTTGTGTACTTGTGCGATCGTGCACTCGCTCCCTTTGGATTCGCAATGCTTCCCATTTGAATGTCCTTGAGGGGCATTCTGGTTCTCTTCTTCTTTCGACAGTCGCACAAAGAAAATGCCGGGGGAACCTCTGGAAGAGTGGGGAGAAGTTTGGTCTCCGTGCTTTTGGCACTGCAAGACGGGGGGGGGGCGTACACACGGGGGCAGGGAGGGAGCAGAGGCCACGAATGTGCAGAATCAAAAGGTGGTCCCGAACGTCCACAAAAAGTTAGACGCATTTTGAAAAGGAAACTGGATTTCTGCCGACTCTTGGAGAAGAAGATGGAGAGAATGGGGGCGTGCAATGAGCTTACGTCAGAATCAGGACGATGAGTGTCCCAAAAATGAACACGGACGCCACGGCGACCTGCAAGAAAATTCGATGACGCAAAGCAATCTTTTCTGTTGAATAATGCCGCACGGTTGATCAATGCGAACATCAATTTATTGGTCGACTTATTAGTTCACACACCGACATGAGGGAGGGGAGGAGCATCGAGAGAGAAGAAGACGACAGCCTCGGAGATCCCCCAAACACAAAAAAAGCAAATCGTACAAACAAAGTACAGGGACGGAACAATGAGATCTTCCCGGTATCTTCCTGTCCGGAGGTCTGTTTATGCTTCTTTCTGCACTCCCCCCCTTGCTGCACAGCTTGACTAACTGACTGACTGACTGACTGACTGACTGACAGTTTGGAGCAGAAAGAGGAATCCAATTTCCGGAAGTTCCTCGAGAATCGCCTTTTGAGACTGGACGCTCGCAGGCGCCAGCACTGGAGGCTCCACGTACTGCAGGCAGCACATTTATTCAAACAGATAGATAGAGGATAGGGGAGACGCCGAGAATGTCATTGTGATTGCATGTACGGGAGCGCCACTTGTAACACAAAAAAGAAAAATTAAGAGAGGGTCGATCTGATTTGCATGTGTCCAAGACTGAGTCTCTATAGCTGCACTATGTGCCCCCTCAACATGCCCACACCAAGGAGACAGTAAGCTCTCTCTGCAGGAACGGCAGCTTACATGCAGACCCAAATTTATACAGACGAGGTGTCCAAGAACGGAAGCATGCAATTAGTCAAGTAACAAGGTTTTCTCTCTGCATTTCCCCCCACCCCGCACACACCCCTGAACACCAGACCAACAAACCAACCCTCTGTCCGACCACAAATACCGCCTCCAGGGCTCTGATCTCGCAGGTGCACTCAACATAGTCGGCAGTGACCACGCCGCTCACAGCGCCTGTTGTGGTACACCCTGCACGCATGGAAGCATTTTGTTTGTATTATTATTATGAAAGTAAAGGTACACCCTGCATGCATGGAAGCATTTTGTTTGTATTATTATTATGAAAGTAAAGGTACACCCTGCATGCATGAAAGCAAAAGAAAACAATCCAGAGGGATCGAGGGATCAACTGATGCATGCATGAGAGAGACTCCAATTCTTCATTCAACTCGACGCCCTCCATGCAGCAAAGAAAGAAAAACAACAATTTACGAGAACCAAATGAAATCTTTGGGATTGAATTTTGCAAGTCCTTCCATTTGCCCCTATAGCATAAAGTATTTGTGGTCGAGTTGCATTTCTGTCTTCTTTCTACTTCTACTGCGGAAATATTTCTGTCTCATACATCAGCCGATCGCCCTGGCCTCACCTCAGGCAAAATCCTTAAGGTCATCATCATTTGGAATTTAGTCCCTGGGCTGTCATCAAGAATGCGTTCAGATGTTCAGGGAATCATGCAACACGCATTGACAAACGATCGAAATTTGCTCACTCACCTTCGGTGGTCCACTGTTCATTCTGCACATCCAACTGTGTGCACTCAACCTCCCACACACCGCCTGATCGTCCCAGTCTGTAGGCCTCCCAATCAGATTCAATCAGACTTCTCTGCTCCAGAAGAAGCTGCATCTGGGGGGCAGTCAGGGTGACCGTCGCAATATTTGATGTTTCCACGCTTGCATCCTGGAGCTCTCTCTCAGTCGCTTGGCTTTCATCCTCTTCTGCCGTATCTTCTTCGTCTTCAGACGTCTGACTACTCTCACTGTCAGACAGACGGCGACTGGAGCGTGACGCTCCCGCACGGGAAGATGAGGTAGAGGCAGAAAGACGGGGTACGCGCCCTGCGCCTATCAACTCCCCCCCCTGTCTGGCTGCCATCCGCACATAAGGAGTTAATCCTTCGAGGACGAACCCTCCCTCTCTCGTTCGGCTGCCCGCAAAGGGGGCTGGGGAGACAACCGACTCCATGAGGGTGAGTGACTTAGGCTCGTTTGAGCTTGCACGTTTGGTGCTGCTCGGGAGGGAAATTCTCTGAACTTTCCAGAGCTGCCCTCTGTAAGAATCGACAGGATCTCTTGCGGCTGCAGCATTGATCAAGAAAGAAGTAGAAAGAAAAAAGACTCTATCATCTAGGCGAAAAGAGGAATGAATGCTAGGGGGAAGGGACAACCAGGGTCAACACGAGATACGAAGCCAGAGAAGCTTGCAGAGCAGATTTCTGAAGATATTATTCTGCTCTGCTTCCTTCCATGGCCGCATTGAGGCTGCATCAATGCACAAAAAAAGAGACAGGACTTTCAGTACGCAAAACAATGCAACAGAAGTGATGATACTTTTGAATGATGTAAAGCCTTTCGGGGTCGGATGCAGACTGCATGCATGACTTAAGTGTCTGCAGATACACATCACGAGATGCATACATGGGTCTTTTTGATCTTTGACTGACCTGGAGCGTCCGCAAGTTGCACTGCGATCTCTGCTGTGTCTGATTTTGTGACCATCTCCGTTGCACCGGGCGGACTCGTTTTCACCGCAATGCTGAGTGTTTCTGTCTTCACGATGACGGTCTTTCCGACAGGTACAGCCGCTGCGAGGTTGTCGGCTGCAATACGAATATGCGCTCGTACTTATTGATCGACCTTTTCACTCATGCGGTGTGCCTTTATTTATGGACGTTTGCAGAATAAGGTGAGGTAAATGATAGCGCCCGAAGAGTCCGAAAAGGCTTCAACGACGTCCGTCTTGTCTTCTATCCATTCAGGGATACAAAAAGAAAAGAAACGACGTCACATGCTCACATGAAACCACATTTTCTGTCTCTTCACAGGGTTGTTGCGTGCGTCAGAATGACTTTCCACTCACCGACGTCATCCACAGCAGTCAGCAGTTTGATGGCGGTGTCCGTTGCCCTGTTTTTGTCCTCAGTCGACGGCTCGCTTACGGGAGGGGCGGACACGACGACCATACCCGCGCCGAGCTTCGCAGAAGACGAAGCGCCTCCGCCTGCTCCCCCACCGCCCCCCCCTCCCCCTCCTCCACTCGCTGCGGCAGAGTCCAACTCCGTGTCCATCGATTCCTGCACGCAGGATCGATCATGCAGGAGATGTACGTGTGTGCATCTATCTTTTTAATTTTCGTGATAGCATGATGATCTTGGGGGATCACCCGAAATGCAATCGAAGTGTCAAATGAAAAGACAAAGAGAGAGCCAGTCAACAGCTGAGAGACATAGAGGACAAACGCATGGTGGTGGGACACATTGTCGGGGATATCTGGACACGAAGGCAGAGAGACTTCAAAAAGGAGCTGTTGACTTCCAGAAAGGTGCATCATGCATGCATGTGCACAAAAGATGAAAGTGCGATTCAGAAAAAACTCAGATGGGTCGAGAGAGAAAAAGACAATACCCAACAAAGGAGATGGAGACGGAAGGAGAGAGAGAAACACCTAAAAGATCCAACAACTACTCCAAGAAAAAGCAACACGACAGAACGGACTCGTGTGAAAAAAGCCAGACAACAAATAACAGTCTGCTCTGAACACGCACCCAATCAGGCAAGAATTCAACCTGCACCCCTGCACTCTGTTCTCAAAAGAGAACCAACTGGACCGAATGCGAAAAGTCTGTGCATGAATGAATGTGCCAACCGAATGCAGAGACAATCAATCAATCAAAAGAAAGAAATCGACAGGAACGACCGAAGGAAAAGACAATCAATCAAAAGAAAGAATCAATCAAAAGAAAGAATCGACCGGAAGGACCAACAAAGAGATTAGAGACCGTCTCCACACTTGAAGACGCGGCGTCGACAGCGATCGCCTCTTTCTCCTCTGCCGGGGCCTTGTGAAGGCAGACTTTCAGCTTCGCATTGAGAGTCTCCAGAGCTTCCGCTCCCTGCGTGCGTCAGTGGCCGATTCATCGATTCATTCGTTCATGTACACGCGAGGAGACAGGGAACGAGATCCAGCAATGGGAAGCAGACCGGTTCTCTTTCGGAAGTTGATGGGTGAGAGGTGCCTGTTGAGAGAAAACAGGAATTCATGCTGTAGGACGTTTGTTCTTGACACACAGCGAGGTTGCAGAGCGACCCAAGTCATGTAGGGGAAAGATTTCTTGGAAGCGAATAGAGGCTTGTTTACATGATGAAAGTGTCATACGAAGAGAGGACACAATAAAAGGAACTCAGGAAGTCTTGCCGTACAACTTTGGACAATCAAATGAGTGAGTGAGGGGAAAAACGAATCGAATGAAATCAGGCAGCGGGAAGGCATACCAAGTCAGCTGCTCCATTTCTGTTGGAGTTGTCTGCCTGCCACTGTTGGATTTTCTCCACCTCCCTGTTGTACCCTGCCGTCACGTTGGCTGCCGAGGTCGACCCATCGGCGTTGCAGATTTCCGCAACCTGCAGGCAGGCACGCACGCAGATAGATAGATGGGTATGCTTGCACGCTTCCAAATGATCAAAGAGGCAGTCGATCTACAATTCTCCTTGCAGACAGTCAGTCAAGATGTTCGAGAGAAGGATGGGGCATGGACACGATAGGCGCTGACTGATGCTGAACGATCGAAGAGATTTGCTCGAAAGGTTGACTGACAGCCCCCCGAAAAAAGAAAATGAATGCGACACTGGCCTACGAAAATGTCCAGCAGAGCCGTTGGATGCGCAAGACAAAACAATCAAGTGGGACATGGTGGGACAATGAAGAGGAAAGGAAGTCCAGACTGTATGAAGAGAAACGAAAGAGGGCCTCAAGGCGGTATCAAATAAATGTTCCGTTTCTTTTCTGACCGACCAACCGACCACAGGTCCTCCGGTTACTGCAATTCAGTGCAAGCAGATGAGGTGCAACAAATATGGATGCAGGAAGGACAAAAGAATTAAACACGTGTACGTGTGTTCTTTGAATTCAACGAGAAAATCACAGAGAGAGTCTCGAGTAAAGTGACTAGAGAGCTTCACGTGAAAGAACAAGAAGACTCATTCAACAATTTGAAATACAGAAAGAAAGACATGCAAATTTGGTATAAACACTGCTCCATAGGCATGCGCGAATAGAACCCCCTGTCCCTCTGACCCATTCCGAACGCAATCATGCAAGGGGACGCGAGGTCATGCAGGGGAAGATGATGCGAAAACCACTGGACGGAACAAGCGAGCACAAAAAAAGGACGTTTTCAGATTGAAGGTCGATTCTTTGCACCGAGCCACAAGCTTTCTGAGGCACTGTTGCAAAAAGATAGCTGAATTCAATTTTACCCAAGGGAAAAACCATTTCGCACTTTCTTTATCCACCATTTGCAGACAAGGCACTGGCTGTAGTAAGCAGCTTTTTGAACGCAGACGGAAAGGCATGGAAAGAAACTGACGTGCGCAAATAGTGACGCCGTCTCCTTGGTAACCTTCGTTGCATTCACACGTGAAGCTGGCTGGGGTGTTCGTGCAAGTTGCGCCATCTCCAAAGCAGTTGTGAATGTTCGTCAGGCACTCATCCACATCTGCTCAGGGAGGGAGGGAAAGAGAGCATGGAGGTGAAAGCCCACAGCGAGAAGCGAAAAAGCATTTTGACCGAAAGACCTCAAAAGATCGAAAGGCACGGGGAGTTCTCTTCATGTCTGCGTTTCGCGGCGTGTTTTGGTGCAATCGGCTCGACTGATTTTCCATTCTGCCTCGTGCTTCTTTCCTTGGCTTCCATCTTCCGTGCTGTCTCTCGATCTATAAGCGTGGTGTACCCACTTCGCAATTGAAGAAACAGGCAGACCGGGCTGAAGAAAGAAAGAATGAAAGAAAGAAAGAAAGACAGAAAGGAAGGAAGGAAAGAAGGAAGGAAGGAAGAGAGAAAGAAAGCCTATAGTTGCAAGAAAGAGAATCTGACAACAAACCAACCTCCGCATGTCGGGGGCATTCCATGCCATGCTGCAGAGCCGACTCCTTCACCAACGCAGGTGAAGACAACACTCGCAGTTCCGACCATCGAATACCCGTATGGGCACGAGTAGGTGAAAGTGGCGGTGGCCCCTGTCTGGCCCACCTGCCCCCCTCCGTCTGTGCGGTTTACGTGCTCGGTCAGGTTGTTGGGCTGGGTGTCGGTGGCTTCATTGCAAGAAGCCGCTGCAGGCACGGACAGAAGGCCGGAGGGCTAATTGTGATGAAGAAAACGCACATCAGTTCCTCTTTTCTTCCGAGCTTCCTAAATTTTCTTTCCTTACCAATCCTACATTCATCGATTCATTAAATGGGAGATTCTGCAGTCTGTCTTTCGGTGAAATGGAAAACAGAGACTGGAGACGGGTCAGCGTTACACACACACACACACACACACGCACGCACACACAGACAACCACACATACACGCACATGCGGCTCGAGACAGGAGACTCTGTGCAAATGTCTTCGCCTCTCTGTCCGCTTGCCTAACTGACCCACGCACCTACCCACCCACCCATCAACCTACCGGTACAAGAGACCCCAGATCCACTATACCCGATGTTGCACGCGCACTCGAAGCTCCCGATGGCGTCGGAACAGGTCGCGCTGCCGTCGCAGTCGTCTGTGTTCAGACTGCACTCGTCGGCATCTGCACACACACACACACAAACTCACACACAGCGGGG